>JAQOOD010000009.1:15511524-15814271 GCA_029633175.1 Citrus glauca
AAGAATTTAAAACAAACCTGATAAAAAAAATTTTGCGTTGACATATTTAATAATTATGTTAAATTTAATGATTCAAACTTATTTTTTCGTAATGTGTTTATGTCTGTTAAGTGTATTGCATCAAATTTTGTCAGTTCAATCTATAATATATTAGCTATTTAAATAAGATTTACTTGCGAAAAAGAATTTTAAAGTTCAAGTGTCTGTTTCATATCCGTTCATGTAAAGCCCCGACGGATGCAACATTGCTGGACTCATCATGTAAATATATACCACCAAATCTTCCCCCACCCCCCCCCCCCCCCCCCTTTTTGATACAAAGCATTACTTTCGTTGATTCAATGAGTGAATACAGATGTGCTCGATTTTTTTTTTTTGACAAAGGAAATATAATTTCATTCCAACATAAAATAATAATACAACAACTAATCCGTAACAGACTTGAAGATCAATCTATAGATAATTTGTTATAATAAATAATTGAGACTTGGAGATCAATCTATAGATAGTCTATTACAACAAATAATGGAACAAACCATTTACATTCACAGTTCATGCTGACGAAGACGTATAACACAATGCACCTCAAACACAATTAAAAAGCATATCCACAATATATCATGCATCCAACATCACTAATACTATATCTGGAAAATATACCCATTCTGTTTTCGTTCATTTAATTTATCCATAGATCTAGGTCTGTGGATTTTTTGTTCCACCCTATATGGTGGCTATGTTCCCACCTTCTGTGGTGGCTTGTGTTTATTTGATTGTGTTTGTGTTGTTTTGTTAGTTGTCTTTCAGATTTGACAAATAAGAGACTGTAAATTATTTTCTATAGTTGATCTGTTACTTTGCTGGCTGTATTTTGAGCCTAAATTTAATATGTTTAATTAGTCTTACGGAAGCAAATTTATAATTTAACTAGCAAAATTAAAATTTTCTTGGTGAAGTTTGAATTGATCGTGTGCACAATCAAAGAATGTGTGTATCATTACATGATTCTTTAGTATACCGATACTTTTCGCAACACATCAGAATAAGAAATCAATGATT
Organism: Citrus glauca; assembly: GCA_029633175.1. Classification (NCBI taxonomy): domain Eukaryota; kingdom Viridiplantae; phylum Streptophyta; class Magnoliopsida; order Sapindales; family Rutaceae; genus Citrus; species Citrus glauca. The sequence continues at coordinate 15,512,584 of JAQOOD010000009.1, forward strand.
TGTTGACTGTAATGAATTATTTGTACATTACTCTAAATATTTATGTAATTATCTGTGATAGAATCACTATTATATTCTTATACGTTGAATGATTTAAAAGTGAAGGTTATGATATATATATATTAGCAATTCACATTTTAACAATGAAGGTTCTTGTTCTGTTGGTGTAATTGGATGGATGGTTTTGCTTCTGTATTCTGTCTCTCTTTCGTTTATATTTTTTACCAATTAATTGAGAGAAAACAAACATTGTTTGCTAAACGGTTGATTAAATCAACTATATAGATCTGGGATCTATGTAAGTTACTTGGGTATTAATGGCTGATTATGTTTTTAATTACTTTTGATTATTAATAACTTTTAACAAAAAAATCTAATTGCATTGATAATTTGAGTAAATGTCATATATTTTCTTTACATTCAAAAGTGAAAAATATATTTTTTTTACATTCAAAAGTGAAAAACTGATTTAACGTTGTTGGACCAACCAAAATTCAGATAAATATGGTGTAAACAAAGCCCAATATATAATTCATAATAATCTCTTAGATTCCTAAAATAGTTAGGAACCTTCAAACCATTCAGGATAAATCCCATACATTCCTAAGATCTTAGAATAAACCTCTTAGGTTTCTAGGATCCTCGAATTTTAAAATAAACCACCTAAGATAAACTTACTAGATTCTCAAGATCAAATCTTAGGACAAATCACCCATGAAAGAAGTCCTAGATTCATAGGATGAAGGATCCTAGGATAAATCACCTAAGATAAACTTTCAGAGTTATTAATCCTGAGACAAACTACTTAAGATAAGCCTCATAAGTTTTAGGAGATAGATTACCTAGGTAAACCCCTTAGGTTCTCAGGATCCTATGATTACAGAACAATTCATTTTTTAAAAAAACTCTTGGGACAAATATCCTAAAGACAAACCTACTTAGATAAACTTCTCAAGTTAAAACTATGATAAAAGCATCTCTTCTTTTTAACTAAGGCCGTATTTGTCTTTTTATCTAAAATCTGAATATATCTGAATTAGTCTAAATTATTAATAAAACTGAATGTCTAAATTCGAATGATATGTTTATTTTTTTATCTGAATTGCTAAAAACAAACATTATGTTGTTTCTTTTTTTAACTTAAAAAAATTAAAAACTAATATTTTTACATTTGTGCCCTTAAAAATTATAAATATTAAATAAATAATAAACATCTCAAAGAACTTAAATAATATAATATATTATCATAATATAAATCATATTTAATTAAATACAACCATTTATATTTGAAATTAGTATATGTTAATTAATTTTATTGTAGTTCATGATGTTTTTATATGAAAAATATTCATAAAAAGTTATGAAAATATATAGCACTAATTTGAAGAAAATAAAAAGATAAAAATAATAATATTCTACCTCTATATTATCACAAGTTATACAAATGGGTAATAATGTTAATTATTAAATTTTATTTAGGTAAAAATGAAAATTAATTAATTAGATAGGAATATTTTAGAGAATAGTTTTTAATAATATCATTAAAATTTTTTGGATTAAGTAAAAAGCTAAAAAAAAATTGGCTTAATAACTTAATGGGTTAATGGCTAAAAATGAAAGGCACGACATGAAAAGTTGTCGTCGAGAGTTCAACACAATTTGATCCAATAAAGAGAAAGTTCATGAAATTACCATTTAATAAATTGGGACAATTTTTTTACGCGCGAATTGGCATCGTTTATGAGAACTTCCAACTAAAAGTCTTGGAACTCTACTGTGAGCATGGATGTGCGATACGAGCATTATGACCTTGTGTTTGAATATGTGAGTTCTAGGGTTGAGAAAGCCCATTTTCAATGAAGAAGACCATTGATGGATTCATCATTTGAAGCCATGGTACTCGTTCATCCTTCTCCTAATCCACATCATGATGGCCAACGACATAGGCAAGCTTGATTCCAAACTAAGGTGGATTGATTAGCTGAGAACTTTGATAGAATGTTTTATCAGTTCCGAGCTCAAGTTGAGGAAAGGGAGAACTCAAGCGATCCTAGTGACGATAAAGTTGATTCGGGCTCCTCTAGAGCAAGGTATAGAGAAGGCTTGGAAGAAAGTGACCTTAGACACAAAGATCTTGGAAGAGAGGGGCTAGAGAAGTCTTTCTCTCTCTAGGCTTTATCTCTCTAAATTTATATTTCTAAAAGTCCGGTGATTGACTTGATCATCTAAAGGTCAGCCACTTGATTGTTTTCTTATGTTTGTAGGCATTATCTTATCAAGACCATTCTCATCACTAAAGAAGTGCACACCTCTCAGAAGAAATTTCAGAGGAGCACAATTGAACTTGAAAATGAAAGGCACAACATGAGAATTCCAAATCGAGAGTTCATCCAATAAAGAGAGAACTCAAGCCCAATCTTAAGAGGTTCCTAAGTTATAGCAGTTGTGGTACATATATTCATTAAAATTTATTATGACCATAATTTTCAGTATTTCACGAATCCCCCTCTTTGTTTCTTTTCTTTTATTGTGCATTTTGGTTATTTGCTAGAGAGATAGTCCCCCTGATGTGACTTATAGTTACAGGTGACATGTCTAGTAACGAGAGAATCTAACTTAGAATGAGTAGAGACTAGAGTGTCTACGATCAATTTTTTTTTTTGAAAGAGTAATTTGCTTTTTCAACCACTTTCCTTTTTTGTGGTCATAACTCATAAGGGTGACAGTCACCAAATCCGAAGTGGCTTCCTCACAGCCAGCAACTATCCTTCTTTTTTAAGGCGCATTCTTTTCTTCAACGGTTTTCGGACATCGAGCAAAACCCGTATACGCATATAATTCCTCCGTACTCCCATGAAATTGTTAGCATCGGAGGATTGAAATTCTTCAATAAAATTACTAATATTTTGCAGGACTTTGGCTGTGAGGAAACCAATGGGAAGGTTATGCACTTGAATCCAAAAGGGAGTGTGAAATAGAGGCACACTTTGTGGTTGTTCATCCGTGCCTAACCTTTTCATAATCAGCAAGTGTTGATCAAACGTCCAAGGGCCGGAATCCAAAACTCGTTGTATATCCACCTCATGAAAAAATTGGAATAGGAACAAGGTAGGTGATAAGTCTTTTATGCAGATCCCTTTTCCAGGCCTCCATAAAGATGCCATTGTATTCTTCATGGCTGGAAAATTGATAACTTTATCAGTAAGAAAACGCCCCACCAGGCAGAATTGAAGATTTAGATTTTCCCCTTTCTCAGCCTGAATCTCATCCTCCTTGAAGACCAAACCAACTTCCTCCTCCTCATCGATCGATGACTGAGAGTACCCCTCCCTTACTTCAGCCTCTGCAATAGCAGTAGGATCAGCCATGGTGATGAAACAGAGTAATATCAGATAGAGAGACCAACGAACCAAGAGCAGAATACTTCCAATAAACAAAACAGAACTTGTCAAGAGAACAAGACAAAACAGAACTTCTCAAGAGGACAAGATAACCATTTCGTTTATTAGTTTTCAATGGTTGCAATAATTCCTTCAAAGTAACGTCGCTCCATTTTGGTCTTTCTCCGTCTTAATTCAACTCATTTGGTGATGTAGGATTTGACTTTAAAATGATGTGTCATTATCTCTATTGAATGGTAAATTGTATTTACTTATATAAGTACTTATGTTCTTATCTTATTAGTAAAACCTTTAAGTCCTAACTATTTACAATAAAAAAATTTATGGAAACTATTCTTAATACATCTAATATGACACAGTTTGAATATCTTACCTCACATAACATCATAGTGATATTTGCTCTACTCATATTAATCGAGGAGAAATCTACTCGGAGGAGAAATCTACTCCTATCCAATTTAATTGGAAGGAAATATATATACATACCACCCTTAAGCGCGCATCATGAATTTTCTTTACTCATGTCAAATTGAAGATTTATCATGACCCACTATACGAATAGATAACTCTTTTCAATTCTTTTTTTTGACAAATTAATCAAGATGTTATTCCATCAACATAAGAAATTACAAACAATTTGAAATATTAAATTTGATTTTGACTTCCTCTCACCAGTTCAATCTAATCATTGATGTCAAAATAGATCGGCCTGGATCTCAAATTTGATTTTCATTAGAACATCAGTGATCGATGTACAATTAAAATAATGATTCATTATCAGCAAAGATAGAGTAAATTAATTAATGTCTATGTAAAAATTAAAATCAACCATTTTATTGATAAACAAAGATGGTGACTTACTATAATCAATCGTCCTGCTCTTTAGTAGACAATCTGATGATCCAAATCGCAAGCAAGAAAAAGCTCAGGCCAATTAAACAAGTGATAATAGCAAGGCCTAAAGAAGGTACTAACATTGCATATGTGCCCGTAACAAATGCAATCACCATTGCTGCCACAATAAGGTGAAACAAATGGAAGCGACGAACAATTCCTCATTGAAATCTTTAGTTGCTTCAATTTTAAGAGACATCACGAAGTGAGTAAAGACGGCACAAAGAGAAAAGACCATGGCAATGGAATCTGCTACTATAAATGCTTGAAAAGCTGTATTTCTCCTCAGGATTGCAGTTCCATTATCGCTTCTATAATCGCCAGGAATGGTGAAAGCTGCTGCGAAGGCTACTGTTGCTATGAGTGCAGCCACTACCAAATGCGATGCTCTCGTATCCTTGTAATTTTCTTTAGTAACATACTTTTGCACTGCAAGGTCTTCTGGTTCTCTTATGCATATTACACCGTTTGAATATTGTCCTCTGCCAACATCTTTGGATAATTTTTGGATTTCCTCCTGTGATTAATTTACATTTGAATATTAATTAATTGCGTAAAAAAATTAAATTTAATAATTTAGTTGAAAGAACAAATTAAATAATTACCTTGAGCTCAGGATAGCCATAATCTAAAATGTGTCTGACACTAACATTTTGTTTGTTGATTGCGTAAAAGTTGGCTTAAGTACTATTCATAACATCATGGACTTCAGTTGGATGGACAGCAGCAGGCACATGGAGAGGAGTGTTTCCGTTGGCATCCCCCTCAATTATAAGACTCCTCACTAACGGATTATTTTCAAGAAGATTTCCTAATTCTCCAACATGAAAACTAACCATAGCATAATGGAGAAAATTCCATCCCCTGTTATCGACCAGCTCGTAACATTTTGGATTTTCAGAAATAATTCGCCCAATCGTTACGGCATACCCTTGGCCCGCTGCCAAATGAAGAGCTGTCATCTTTCGATCTTCGTCAGCAATGTTCGAAGCGGATTGATCGGCTCCTAATAGCAAATTTACCGTCCTGTAATTTCCATGATATGCAGCGTAATGAATTGGAGTCCACCCGTATTGGTCTGTTTCTTTGATCAGATTCTTCTTTTTCTCAAGTAGTTTTCGTAATGATGCATTAACTAAGAATACAGAAGATAAATCAAATAATAATGAAATTTTTTAATAAAAGTAAATATTTAGAAATGGCCTAAATTTGGGGGCTATTTATGTTGGAAATATGAGTAAAAAAAAAAATAGCTTTTTCAAATTCCAAATAAGCCAGAAGTCTACAGCAACAACACCAACACCAATCACACGATGAGTGATGAATAATGGCTTCAGATCAGTAACTTTGTTATCTAACAAAATAAAAACTTGCAATCTGTTGAACCAATGAGAATACCACCCCAGCAATGCCGTTCGTTCCACCTCGGCACATTTCGCCTCAGCCGGGCCAAGCCGAGCAGAGGAGATCTTCAGCCAAAAGAGCGTGCCGACCAGAGACATATATACTGAGCAGACGCTTATCCCTCAAAACACGGAAGTGCAATCCCATGAAGTCGCGACAGTTGTGTCAGACCCGGAACCGTTGAGAGGAACACGGTGACCCATGTTTGCGCACAACACGGCAGTTAGAATCCAATAAGGAGCGGCCACTACCCGAAATGAGAGGAAATGGGGGGTAAACGAAAACGTGGAACTGCAACTATAGAGGGGAAGAAGTCGATAAGAAAGGGACGGAAAAATTAAGGGAGAAAGGAAACTCTGCCAAAATTCAACCAGACCATTTACTATTGCAAAACGTGAGGTTATTTCGAGTAATTCCCGAGTTCTTAAACACATTGTTTTCCCGTAAATACCTTGATCTGACTTAAGCATCGGAGGGTCTACGCCGGCAAAACCACCGGCGTCCTTGATCCATTTTTGTGGGTGTAGGTCTCTGATTCCTGAGGACTGGAGCAATCGCCGGAGCAAGACAAGTTCGATACTAAATTTACTAGACACATGTTTGTTGGTGGAAAAATCCGGTCAGGCCTAAAACGAGCAGATTTCAGTGTTGGGCCTAGAGTGAGCAGATTTCAGCATCAACACAATCATTTCCCTGTTTTTGCATCTAGAAATAACAATTTTTGCAAAATTCACTAAGACACGTTTGAAGCACTATTCTAAAGACCAATTTGGTAAATCTAATTATCCTAAAACCAACTTTCCCTATCTTAGTTAACCAAAAGACCAATTTTCACTATATTTACAATTCTAAAGATTAATTTTTAGGAGCATTTCGCAATAAAAAATTAATTCCTTCAAAACAGCACTTAATTTCTTCATAAATTAAGAGTATTTTTGTCATTAATAAAAAGATTAATTCTCGTAAGGATATTTAGTCATTCACTGGATTAAGTGAGTTAAGTAAATTAAGTGGGAGAGAGAACGTGGCGATCGGCTCAGAGGAGAGAGGAAACAGGTCGGGTCAACTCGTTCATGAAACCTGAATCGGTGCTTCCGATTCCGGCCACATCTCCTGCAATGGAGGGTATCAACCGAACTCCCAGACGACGCGGTCATTCCCCCATCATCATTGTTGCCGTTAACAGCCTATGACCACCCCACGAACCCGTGTTAAGTCACGGAGGACGACTCCTCAAATCGGCGAGTTTTCACAGGATTTCGATCATGTCGTCACCTAGGCTTTGTCCTTTATGGCAGTCACTTCAATTTCTGACCATCAAACAGTGGCCGATTTGTCGCCGATCAGCCGTTGAAGTTTATATGTGAGCCGTAGTTAGAATCGTAAAAGAAAATAAATTGGTGAAGAAAGATGAGATAGTAGTAAAGAACATTATTTAAAACAATAGAACTATCAAACCCACCTTAAAGGCTTCACATGTATCAAAAACTATATAATTTTTTCTAACTCAAATTTGAAATCGTTATCTACTTTTTTTTTAATTTAAATTAGTCAGTATGAGTCTCACAATTTGATTCAATCATAAATAAAATTGAATTATTCACTTCTAATTTGAAAGCAATTCAACCAAATAATTAATTGAAACTAAATTCAACTGCTCTTACTTCTCCTCAGTGTGGGATATTATAGTATTTTAAAATACTAATTTATATCTGACAATTTATCCTGATTAAATTTATGGCAATTAATAATTTATTAATGAATTAAAAGGGTGTATTTACTTGAACAGTTGAACATTATGGAAAGAATCTATTAATAGAAAGATATCAATATTGAAATTCCTACTGAAAGGGTATAACTGAACTTACCGAAATAAAATTCCTTTGCTGCAGCATGTAAAGCCGTCGTTCCGTTGGGGCCTTCATGAGACACTGATGTGCTGTTTTCCACTAAGGCAAGCACCATATCAGAAGACTCATACTCAGCAGCCATGTAGAGTGGCGTTTTGTTGTAATTATTGTTGTGCGCGAAATGCGGAATCAAGCGCACCGAATAATCACAGAAAAAATAAAGGACACAAAATTTACGTGGTTCGGCAGTATGCCTACGTCCACGGGAGCAAGAGAAAAATAATTGTATTATTAACAATTATTTAAGTACAAATTTGAGTAAAGAAATCTCACTTTCCCAGAACCCAAATACACCCAGTACTCTCACACACACTCTCCAATTGCTCACTCTCAAAAGCTTAGAAACTTATAAGCTTCACAAATTTTGGGATGATTTTAAATGAATGAAATCCTTAGCTATTTATAGGAGAAGTGAATTACTATGCTAAGAATAAAATAATTAAAAATGTAATTTTTAATTATTATTATTTTTAAAGCCATCACTTATTCTTCATTCTTCATTTTCGGCTCACCAAACTTGGAAAAACAATTGGCTTCTAGAAATAAATACCACATTTTCCATGCCTTGCTTTCTAGAAACAAATACCACATTTGACTTTTCAACAATTCTCCACCTCGGCGAAAATTTAGCCAAATCTGAGCCGACTACTAACTGATCATCATCCCCCAATTGATCCTCGAAAGGATCCAAGGCGGCTGCATCGTTATGACTGCCTACGTACCCAAAATTTGGGATCAAGCCAACCGTAGTTCAAAATTCCCGAAGGACATAACTTAACACAAACGAAGGATTTGAACTAGTTTCAAGCAATGTTGAAACTTAACTCCAGAAACTATCTTCGTCAACATATCTGATGGATTATCTTTGGTATCGATCTTTCTCAGCAACACAACACCGCTCTCGATAATCTCCCTCACATAATGATATTTCACATCTATGTGCTTCGTCCGAGCGTGATATGTTTGATTCTTCGCAAGGAATATTGCACTTTGGTTATCACAAAAGACCGCAATGTTCTCCTGGATTACTCCCAAGTCACCTAACAAGCCTTTCAACCAGATAGCTTCCTTTACAGCTTCAGTTGCTGCCATATACTCTGCTTCCGTAGTGGACAGAGCAATTGTCGATTGTAGAATCGACCTCCAGCTAACCGGACCTCCACCCAATGTGAATACGTAGCCCGTTGTTGATCTTCGCTTGTCAAGGTCTCCAGCGAAATCAGAATCACAATACCCAACACATTGTTGACCACAATCCTTCTTGAATAATAATCCAACATCAACTGTCCCATACAAATATCGGAGAATCCACTTTACCGCAAGCCATTGAGTTTTACCCGGATTGTGCATGTATCTACTAACCATGCTCACTGCTTGAGATATATCGGGCCTTGTGCATACCATAGCATACATAAGACTACCCACAGCACTAGCATATGGAACACGAACCATGTAATCGTGCTCCTCTTGAGATTTAGGACATGAAGAAGAGCTTAATTTGAAATGAGGAGCTAGAGGTGTACATACCGGTTTAGTTTTGTCATCCATACCGAATCTTTCTAGCACTTTCTTCAAATAAGACTTTTGAGTCAACCATACGCTCCCATTCTTCTTGTCTCTACGAATCTCCATCCCAAGTATTCTCTGTGCATCACCCAAGTCTTTCATCTCGAACTCAGAAGCCAGTTGCTTCTTTAATCTTTCGATCTCATCTCTATTCTTTGAAGCTATAAGCATATCATCGACATAGAGTAACAAATAAATGAAAGCTCCATCTGGTAGTTTTCTAAAGTAAACACAATGATCATGTTCACTTCTAGTGAATTTCTGCCCTTGTATAAATTGATCAAATCTTTTGTACCACTGCCTTGGCGACTGCTTCAGTCCGTACAAAGATTTAATCAACCTACACACATGATTCTCCTTTCCAGCAACTCTGAAACCACAAGGCTGAATCATATAGATTTCCTCCTCCAAATCTCCATGTAAGAACGCCGTCTTAACATCCAATTGAGCCAACTCTAACTCATATTCTGCAACTAAGGCAAGTAGGATACGAATGGAAGTATGTTTTACAACTGGAGAGAAAACTTCATTATAGTCAATACCTTCCTTTTGAGCAAAACCTTTTGCCACGAGCCTTGCCTTGTATCGAGGAGTTGTTTGATTTGGAGATCCTTGCTTTTTGGTGTAGACCCATTTATTGCCAATAGCCCTTTTCCCCTTTGGTAACTTTACAAGTTCCCAAGTCTGGTTTTGATGGAGAGACTTCATTTCTTCCTCCATAGCTAACTTCCACTGATTACTTTCACTGCTGCGTAATGCTTCACTGAAAGTGTTGGGGATGTCATCATCAATAACTGGAAGTGCATAAGCTACCACCATATCTTTAGTAAGCCATCCGGGTTTCTTTATTTCTCTTTTTGGCCTCCTTGTTGCTATAAAATCATCATTATCTACATCATCGATTGTTTCTTCATTTTGTGGGACATCAGAAGAAACAATCTCTTCTTCAACTCTAGGTGTCACCTCCATAGTTGAACCCTTCTTCGATGTAGAACTAACTGGTACATATGGAGTTGCATCAAACTCCACCCGCTGCAATGCCTCTGTGGTCTTGTTCTCCACCTGTTGAGAACTTGAAGTTTTCATCATTGAAGCTTCATCAAATGTGACATCTCTACTACACACAAACTTTTTATCTTCGAGATCCCAAAGCTTGAAGCCCTTTACTCCACCTTTGAATCCCACAAAGATAGCCTTTCTAGCACGAGGATCCAGTTTACCATCTTTGACATGATAATAAGCTGGACACCCGAATACACGAAGGGAATCATAGTCTTGTGCATGCTTTCCAGACCACATTTCCATAGGAGTTTTACCTTCAATTGCAGCAGAAGGCAACCAGTTTACCAAGTGACTTGCGTAGCTCACAGATTCAGCCCAAAACTTTTTATCTAAACCAGCATTAGATAACATACACCGTACCTTCTCCAGTAAAGTACGATTCATACGCTCAGCCACACCGTTCTGTTGCGGAGTATGTCTCACCGTGAAATGTCTTTTAATACCCTCGTTCTGGCATACTTGCAAGAATGGATCAGAAGTATATTCACCCCCATTATCAGATCGTAATACTTTGATCTTTCTGCCAGTTTGAGTCTCCACCAATTTCTTCCATTTCACAAAAATCTCTAGAACCTCATCCTTTGCTCGCATGGTGTACACCCACACACGTCTAGAGAAATCATCAACAAATGTAACAAAATAATGGCTTCCACCAATTGATGCAGTCTTGGTTGGTCCCCATACATCACTATGAACATATTCAAGGATCTCACGAGTATCGTGATTAGCTGTACCAAACTTGACCCTTGTTTTCTTGCCTACTACACAATGCTCACAGAAATTTAATTTACAGGTTTTGGTACCTTTTAAGAGTCCATGCCTCATCAGAGTTTGCAAAGACTTCTCTCCAGCATGTCCCAGTCGTACATGCCATAGCTTGGTGGTGTCACTGTGCGCCTCAACAACATTTGCTTCATCAGTTGTACCTCCCTTCAAATAGTACAAATTGTGACGCCGGACCCCTTGCAGAATCACCATAGCTCCATGTGTAAACTTCATTATACCATCTTTAATGGTAATCTTGTACCCTTTAGCTTCCAAAGCACCCACAGAAATTAGATTTTTCTTTAAAGTTGGAACAAATCTAACCTCTTTGAGTTCTCTGACCATTCCATCAAACATTTTGAGCCGAATTGTTCCTATCCCCATTGTGCGACAAGGTTGATCATTCCCCATCACAACTGCACCGGATTCCAGATTACGAAAATCTGTAAACCATTCCTTAATAGGACACAAATGATAGGTTGCTCCAGTATCAAGTATCCACTCACTCGAACTAGCCACGTATGCTGCAGGAGTAATACTTAATGAATAATCAGAGTCTTCATTTTTCTGTGCCATGTTTGCTGCTGCTGGTTTCTTCCCTTCTCTCTTTTGAGCCTTTGGACAATCTTTCATCCAATGGCCCTTTTCATGACAAAAGGCACACTCATCTCGAGCTATTTTTCTGCTTCTCGATTTGGATCGAGAATTCTTTCCACCACGCTTCTTTTGTTTCTCCATCGCCCAATCTTTACTCACCAAAGCTTCAGACGATGCTCGTTCAGAATTTTTATCATTATTCCGAATCTCCAAGCTTGTCAATGCTGTGCAAACATCTTTGAAGACGATCACACTCTTCCCATATATTAAAGTAGTCACAAAATGGCTATATTCCTCTGGCAGTGAGTGTAACAGAATCATAGCCTTGACTTCATCCTTAATATCTTCATCAAGATTCTTCAAATCAGCAAGTAACTTTTCAAATCTTGAGACATGATCGTGCATTGACATCCCATGCTTCATTCGAAAACCATATACTTGGCTCATTGCATGAAGGCGATTTTCAGGACTTTTCACCAGGTACTTCTCCTCCAATGTACGCCACAAAGCCACCGCACACTCCTCATCTTTCACCAAGTATTTCACTTCCTTGGTCAAACAAGATCTGATCTGACCACAAGCTTTCTCGTTCATACGATCCCAAATTTCTTCATCATACAAGTGTCTTTTATTTTTCAAAACAACATCTAGATCGATTTGAATAAGGGCATCCATAACTTCGCGCCTCCACATGCCGAAGTTGATTTTCCCATCAAACTTTTCAACATCGATCTTCTGGCCTCCTATAACAGGTGCTGAATAGCGATTTGACAAATCTCGCCTCCCACCTGAAGTATCTCCAGAAATAGTCTCGGTAGATCTCTCCCCAATTCTGGAAGTTTCACCTTCTACCATTTTCTCAACGAACTATTTCTACTTGAAAAACAATCTCTATGATGTTAATTTCGCGTGAATAAATGCACCAGGAAAGTTCCCAGGAAACTGGACGGGAACTCAGTCCCAATTAAAAACCAGAATCCTTAGACTCTTATCGCCTTGTTGACAGAACTTTCCTAGACATGCAAAAATACACACTACTTACAATAGATTGTCTCCCAAGTACAAATGGCCGTCTCCACCGTATACGTGAATAGTACCGTATATGAACAGTACCGTATACGTGAACAGTACCGTATATGTGAATAGTACAGTATACGTGAACAGTACCTTATCCCCCAAGTACGAACCGTCGGCTCTGATACCACTTGTTGTGCGCGAAATGCGGAATCAAGCGCACCGAATAATCACAGAAAAAATAAAGGACACAAAATTTACGTGGTTCGGCAGTATGCCTACGTCCACGGGAGCAAGAGAAAAATAATTGTATTATTAACAATTATTTAAGTACAAATTTGAGTAAAGAAATCTCACTTTCCCAGAACCCAAATACACCCAGTACTCTCACACACACTCTCCAATTGCTCACTCTCAAAAGCTTAGAAACTTATAAGCTTCACAAATTTTGGGATGATTTTAAATGAATGAAATCCTTAGCTATTTATAGGAGAAGTGAATTACTATGCTAAGAATAAAATAATTAAAAATGTAATTTTTAATTATTATTATTTTCAAAGCCATCACTTATTCTTCATTCTTCATTTTCGGCTCACCAAACTTGGAAAAACAATTGGCTTCTAGAAATAAATACCACATTTTCCATGCCTTGCTTTCTAGAAACAAATACCACATTTGACTTTTCAACAATTATTTGCAGAGTATGTATAATCAGGGTCTTCTTTCGTCAGTATTTTCACCACACCGACGTTTTTGTGAGACACTGCCTCGTGGAGTGCTGTATTCTTCTCGTTATTCACCATCCTAATCATCTGCCTGGCAGCTCCTACCCTGCTCTCTAGCTCTTCATTTTCATGTTGAGGTAGTTTTGCTCTTTCCACGAGAACCCTCACTATATCAGAATGGCCGAATTTTGCTGCAAGGTGAAGTGGAGTATCGCCTTTGGCATTAACTTGTAGTAGCAGCGATGGGCATTTCTTAAGTATTTCTTCTACGAACTTCGTTGACACATTTTCTCTTTCTGATGATATGATGTTGATATGCAGGATTGTGTTTTTGGCCTTTGCTGTTAACAAGCTCTCAATTACATCTCTTGCCATGTCTTTGAACGGTTCTGAATTGCCCGCAGATGCAGCTTTGAAAAAATTTAGGTCCATTTGCTGCTTAATTTCACCATTGCTGTCCAATAATGGAGCTTCCTCAATCTCAATGGAAACAGGATTCATGTTGGCGAAGTTGATCTATTAGATAAGGGTACCCAGTATCTCGGAGGTACTCATAGATCTTCTTCTAAACCTGACATGTATGCATATATGACTTGAAAAGTGTAGTATTTTTCACACTTTTTAAATTCTTGCTTTTTTGACAAGGTAAGTATCGACATTAATTCTTACTCTTTTGACAAGCCAAGAATCAACATTTTTAACCTCGATTTCTTCCCCATGCTCTTTTAGTTAAATAAATAAATAAATTGAGATTAGTCATTCTCGTTGGCAAACTAATCAATTTCTCAATTGTGTGCTTGTATGTTTAATTAATAATTAATTAAACTGTGGCGCAATATTTTTAAGAACTCAGACAAAAAAATATATATACCAATTAATTATTAAAGTTGACCATGGTTTCTTCTTTTGTTTTGTCCTTAACATTGAAAAAGTCTGCATAGCCATATCCTCAATCTTTAAATACTGCAGCCTTCCTTATCACATTTCGATCGGATTCCATATACAGTTCTGCTCTTTTTGTTTGTTGGGTAAAGAATCAAGTGACTCTCAAATGACTGCAAACAATAAAATAATAGGGGAATACTCTATGAGTACTTCATTAATTCTACAAAAGAAAAGTGATTCAATGTTGCCTCTTAGCCTTCTTGTTACTTATTAAATCACTTCTTAAAATGATACTACATGGAATGTGTCATTCATTTACTAATTATCGACATTTATATGTTTTATTTGACAGAAAAATATTTAAGAGTATGGTTGGTGCATTGCATTATGGGATATTAAAATACAGTTTATATTAAATTAATAATAAGGTTATGTTTGAAAAAACATGAGAATGGGTTAAAGAACTATGCATTAATTTACTTTTTTTTTGTTTCTCTTATTTTTGCTTTTGTTTTTGACTTTTCTTTTAACTTTTGCTTTTACTTTATAATAATGATAATAAAATAATAAAAAATAAAATAATAATAATTTTTTAATTTAATATAATTATTATATAATTTTTATTTTTATTTTTATATTATAATTATTAATATAAATGAATAAATATAATAAATATAACTAATAATAAATATTTAAATATGAATAATATTAATTTAAAATTAATAATAATATAAAATATTAAAACAATTTAAATATATTAATATAATATAAAATATTAGTATAATGTAATATTTAATTTAAGTTAATCACAAAACAAATTAATACAGTACAGTATAACACCATTGTACAACATTAATCAATACAGTATAGTATGACACCAAATATTATATAACATTATTATAATACAGTACTAATATAATACAATATAATACAATACATTAGTATTAAAATAATGAAATACAACATAATATAATACACTAGTATTAAAATAATGAAATACAACATAATACAATATAATGTACTAAACGCACCATAAGTGATTAATTAATTAATTAACTATTATTTATGTATATGGAGATTCTTTACTTTTTTTTTAATTAATTAACTATTATTTATGTATATGGAGATTCTTTACCTTAGTTTAACATATGTCGTTATTCTTCCACGAACCTTTAATTGATTTTCACGAGTATCACAATGGTTCCACTGGAACAATCTTATTATGCAGTTCCCATCGGACAACTTCAAAGTGTTACAATTGTTTAGTTTATACAAAATGTATTTACACACTCAGTCTCAAGTCCACTGAGGCCTCGAGTTCAAAGTTACATCTCTTCCTTTACCCTTGAAAGGTTCAGTATTTTAACATTGAAATCATGGTCCATTTGTTAGAAATATGAGTCAATATAGTTTCATTAAAAGCCTAAATCAGCCAGAACAGCTGGTACACAACGGCGTTGAACACTGACTCGAATACAGTAACTTTATTATCTAAATGCTGCACTTTTATGTGGAGGAGAAGAGAGTTTTTGTGCATCTATCTGTTGACTTTTTACACTCGACATTTTTCTAGTTAATGTTGGTTTACTCTTTTAATTGGCGAGAGAAATGTTAAATCAATCATGGGGTGACAGACCGCTGAGAAAAACAAAGGCAAAACGATGAAGTTTTTTCAATGGGGAAAAAAATTACTAACTCAATCCCTAGGGTCGAGCATTAAGTAGCTCCACTCACCCGACAACGGACAAAATACAACCCTTGAAAATTGGAGCTCCGGATAAACAAAAGGAAAAGAGCCTTTGGAGAATACTAAGAAATCAGTGACAATATTTTTTTTCGAGAAGCAGCTGCCATGACCTGAAAAAAAAAGTTAAATCTTCTTTTTCTCAATTTTTCTTTTTTTTGGAAAAAGGACAAACACACCTTCAATGTTTAGATAAAAGGACAAAAACCTCCCTAACATTTCAAAATAGACATTTACACCCGCATTTACTGATGGAAACAGTAACTTTTAACGGAAATATTAATTTTAATATATAATTACCGTTATACCCTTTTATCACATAAAAAATAATTGTTAATCGTCTAATTTATCCATATATTGCTAATAAAATTATAAATATATCCCTATTGCCCAATTCTTCTATTTAAATTTTTATCAAATTCTCTCTTTAAACCAAATAAATTTAATCCATTACTCAAGAATAAAAATAAATAAAATTAGTTCTTAATGCCATAAGAATAACCATTCTCTACATGTCAATCATTTAAACTTGTATAATCAACAAAATAAAAAAAGGCTGGTTACAAAAATAATTACAAAAATCTTATCTTAATTGTATTAAGTAACATATCCAATAGACATAAAAATTGATAATAGATTAAATTTATTTGGCTTGAAGAGAGAATTTGATAAAAATTTAAAGAGAGGAATTAGGTAATGAAGGTATATTTGTAATTTTATTAATAATATATAGACAAATTAGACAATTAATAATTTTTTTATGTGCTAGAAGAGTATAATGCTAATTAAATATTAAAATTACTATTTCCATTAAAAGTAACTGTTTCCGTTAGTGAATGAGGGTATAAATATTTTTTACGAAACATTTGGGGAATTTTTGTCCTCTTACTTAAATATTGGGGGTGTGTTAGTTCTTTTCCCTAATTTTTTTAACGTATCAACTTATACAAAAAAATAAGTCTCACAATTATGAAGCGTATTCATAGTAATAAATATACAGAAAGGCACAAATTTGTTGGGCCATTTACGTTGGAAAAATGAGACAAAATAACTTTTTTGAAAGACCAGCTCAGCCTGAACAACAACACCCATAACAAAACTCAACGGTGATTAACAATAACTTGACAACAGTATTCTTTGTTATTTAAAAAGGAAAGTTACAATCATAACCTTGTGGCTGTAGCCGGAAACCAAATAGTTGCTTCCTACAACGAAGAATTTGTTATCGGACCAACAAATACGAACTCAGAGAAAATTCCTCAAGGCAGGTGCAAAGCATTGTCTTAACGGGTAATTTTCACTATACTACAACATCGGACGCTGTCATATCTTTGTAATCATATTTAGGATCGTCAAGATAATCTTTTTGTAATTGACTATACTACAACATCGAACCTAGAAATTTTGACCAGGCAGGGTTAGATTATGAATTTATGAATTTATTGTATTTATCTGTGTGAACGTAACCCACAGAAAAAAAAACAATTCAAAAGATATTGCAACATCAAGAAACTTGCTCAAAAGAAAGTAGGTAAAAAGACAAATTACTATTTTAATAGTGAATTTTAAAGGATCCAAACCGGAATAACTTAACTATAAATATATTTAAGTTATTTTAATAAAGATTGATTTAAGGACACGAAGAGAAAAGATTTAAAAATAAAAATACCATAAAATTAAAGGGATATTGAATTATTTTTTGGGCTAACCCGGTCGAGCCACTACCCCGCGTGCCACTGCATTTGGATCTGGTCTTAGCAATTTAGCACTGTCGTCATGAATATAGCACCATCTTGATATTGTCCTCTGCCAACATCTTTGGACAAATTCTTCCTCCTGTAAATTGAATTTGAATATGAATTAATTGCATAAACTAAAAAAAATAATAATGAAGTAATGAAAAAGAAAGCTGGATTTATAAGTTGAAAGAATTAACAAATTAATTACCTTGAGCTCAGGATAGGATAGCCATATGCCCATATTTCAAAATGTGTCTAACACTAATATTTGCCTATTGACTGTGTGATAGTTAGTTCGAGTCTTCCTAATCATATAGAGTTCTCCTTGGCATCCCCATCATTTATAAGACTCCTCGCTAACGGATATTTTAGTAGAGTTTTTAAATCATTAAAAAAAAAAACTGACTATTGCATAATGAAAAAAGTTCCATCCCCTGTTATCGACCAGTTCATAACATTCTAGTGTAAGGGAAAGAATTCTTTCAACTGTTCTGGCATGCCCTCGGCCCTTTGCCGAATGAAGAGCTGTCATCTTTCGATCTTTGTTCAGTAATGTTTGAAGCAGTTTGATCAATTTCTAATAGCACATGTATCGGTTGATATTGATTATGATATGCAGCGTAATGAATTGGATTCTACCCATAATGGTCTGTTTCTTTGATCAGACTCTTCCTTTTTTCAAATAATTGTTGCATCGCATGATAATTCATTTCTGAGTGTAAAGAGCCAAAAGATAAATAAAATTATAGTTCAAATTCAATGTTTATCCACCACCATCCTCTCAGGATTTAAATTTGGTGACCAACTAAATATAATTACTTGAGAATCATTCTGTCAGACCCGTAGGCATGAAAGAGCATGAACAAAACCTGCAGCAAAAGATCTAAATATTGAAGTTCGCACTGAAAGGGTATAATCAAACTTACGGAAATCCAACTGCATTACTGCAGCACGAAAAACTGTCCTTCCGTAGGGGCCTTCATGGGACATTGATGTGCAGTTTTCTAAAAAGGCTAGCATCTTATGAGAAAAGTGCTCATACTCAGCAGCCATGTGGAGTGGCGTTTTGCCGCAATTATTTGCAGAATATGGATATTCAGGTACTTATCTCGTCAGTATTTTCACCACATCCACTTTGCCATGAAACACTGCCTCGTGCAGTGCAGTGCAGTATTCCTCTTTTCATTCGTCATCCTAATCATCTGCCTGGTAGCTCCTAACCCGCTCCCTAGCTCTTCATCTTCATGTTGAGCTAATTGTGCTCTTTTAATAAGAACATTCGCTATATTAAAATGGCCGAATTTTGCCGCAACGGGAAGTGGAGTATCACCTTTGCCATTAACTTGTGTTTGTAGTGATGGACATATCTCAAGTATTTCCCCTACGAACTTGATTGACACATTTTCTGTTCATAGGCATATGATGTTGATATGCAGGATCGTGTTCCTGGCCTGTACTGTTAATAAGCTGTCAAATTTTTCTCGCCAAATCTTTGAAGGTTTCAGCATTGCCATCAGCTGCAGCCTTGAACAACTTTGGATCCATTTGATTAATAGTTCATTTTTACATGCATGTCATACATTAAAGGAAATTAAAGAGAGAAAAACAAAGAGAGAATTTAAAATTCATAAAAGAATAGCAAATTAAAAAGAGGCTAATCGTGGAAATAAACAATGATTAATAGACACAAAAATACAATTAATTATTAAAGTTAACAACGATTCTCAGTAAATCAATAAGATAGTATTGTATGATTACTGATAGTTGCATTAATTCCACAAATAGAAAAGTGATCCAACACTGCCTTCTAGCCCTTCTTCTCCCACTGGAACCTTTATGATGCTCGTGTAACTAAATTAAAGGTTCATGGACGAATAAAGAACATATATAAAACGAAGGTAAATAATTGAATCTCCACAATATATTAGATTCTTGGATGGTCGAGGTATAGCTTGTTGATCCTAAGTTTATAACGAACGGAAGCTCCCTTAATAGTTACAGCTTTGAGTAATTCTGACAATGAGGATTCCGATAGTACGAAATTGTAGTTTAAAATAAATTAAAACATAGTACTATGGGTGCAATGATTTGCACATTTTTTTCATAGTGCATTGTATCATTTACACGCGGACGTAATCGTATGTTATGTTTTTTTTTTACCCTAGATCGTGAAGATGAAAGTTTTTTTTTCATTTAATTTATATTTATTAATTATGTTCAGCATTTTATGACTTACATATTTTGAAAGCGATCATGTTGAGACGAAGTTGTTGGGAATTGTTGTATTGATATTATTGGAAGCGTTTGGATGATTTTGTGATTTGCTTGATCGATGGATTGAATATTGTTTGATTGTATCATGTAAAAAATAATATAATATTAATAGAAGGGGGAGAAGTTACTCTTTAATGCTGAAGAGATAGAAGTACAATGCAACTTAAAGAGGTTTTTGAAATCCTTTTTACTGTTGTAAATCTTCAAATAGAAATTGAAGTCTCATTGGAAGAGTCTTATTCACTCCTAACAATGCTTTCTTGTATATGACAACATATGAATGTGGTCCTCTACCATTATATTTAGACAAATTATGAACTTCTTCCTATAAATTTACATTTGAAAGTATTAACTAATAGCATAGAATAAAAAAGGTAATAAAGTAAAGAAAAAGAAAATAGGCTAGCTTGATATGTAAGTTGAGAGAACAAATTAATTTAATTACCTTGAGCTCACCGGAGCCATATATCAACACGTCTATAACACTAGCATTTTTCTTGTTGACAGCGCCATAGTTGCCTCCAGTGTCATATCACACTTAAATTTTAAAGAATTCTTTTGGACGGATAGCGGCAAGCACATGGATTTTTTAGAATATTTTTAAATTCACCAAATGTAAAACTAAACATAGCATAATGAAGAAAATTCCATCTCCTGTTATCGACCAGTTCATAACATTCTGGATTGAGGGAAAGAATTGTTTTAACTGTTCGGGCATGCCTTTGGCCGGCTGCCAAACGAAGAGCTGTCATCTTCGATCTTCGACAGCAATAATTGAAGCAGTTTGATCGTCTTTTTAATAGCATATGTATCAGTTGATATTGATCATAATATGCAGCGTAATGAATTGGAGTCCACCCCTATTGGTCTTTTTTTTGGATCAGACCCTTGTTTTTATCAAGTAACTTTTGAAAGGCAGCCTTATCTGAGACGACATAAGATAAGTCAAATAATAATCAAAGGTTTTAATAATTTAAATATACATAATTAATTATATGGCCAAAACAGCCTGCGATATCACAAATCAGCAAATACAATGACAACGAATAATGGTTGAGAATAATAACTTTGTTATTCAATAAAGAAGATGCAATGATTACCCAGTTTTCGCTACTGCAAGCCAGACATTTGCCTCGCACAATCATAAGTTGTTTTCCCACCTGCAAACACCAACTCTTAGAAGATTAGTCAAGGCATGCCTGAAGCGCTATCTTAAAGGTCAATTTTTGCTACTCTAAGGAAGAGTAAAAAAGTAAAGAGATTAACCATGGTATGAGTATATAGTCCAAGCACAACCATTTAGAGTAGCAAAAGAAAATAAGTTGGTGAAGAAAGATGAGAAAGGAGTAATGAGTATTATTTAAAACACAAATGAACTATTTAATTCGCCTATTATGTCCCCTACATGAAAGCCCTCTACAAAATTTTTCCTAATGAATTAAAATGGCCTATTTACTTGAACATTATGGACAGAATCTATTAATTAATAGAAAGATTTCAATATTGAAATTCCCACTGAAAAGGCATCTAACTAAATTTACCATAATAAAAGTGCATTGCTGCAGCATGCAAAGCCGTCTTTCCGTTGGGGCCATCATAGGACACTGACGTGCTGTTTTCTAATAATCCAATCACCATCTCAGAATATCGTCCCTTGGCAGCCATGTAGAGTTGCGTTTTGCCTTAGTTATTATCAGAATATGGATAATCAGGGACTTGTCCCGTTAGAATTTTCACCACCAGGGCGTTGCCATGACTCAGTGTCTCGTGCAGTGCTGTATTGTTCTCATCATTCGTCATTCTCATCATCTGCCGGGCAACTGGTTTTGCTCTTTCAATGAGAAATCTCACTATATTAGAATGGCCAAATTTCGCAGTAAGGTGGAGTGGAGTATCGCCTTTGGCATTGACTTGTGGCAGCACTGATGGGCATACCTCAAGTATTTCTTCCATGAACTTGGTTGACCCATTTTTACTTTAGCGAGATATGATGTTGATATGCCGGATTGTGTTCTTGGTCTGTGCTGTTAAAAAGCCCTCAATTTCATTGCTTGTTATAATCTTTTTTGAAGGGTTCATCAGCATGGCCTTCAGCTGCGGCCTTGAACAAATTTGGATGAATGGAAACGGGATTCATGTTTGTTAAGTTGATATATTAGGTAAATGAATTTCTCACATGTACTCTATGTATTCTTCTAAAAGTGACATCTATAAATGTGTGCGTCTAAAAAAAACTAGTATTCTTCTCACTACTTGTGTTCTTCAATCATTTTGACAAGCCAAGTATGGAAATTCTTTGCCTCGATTTCTTCCTACATGCACTTTTTAGTTAAAAAATATAAAAACAAAAATAAAATAAAAGATCGGTACTTATGTCTTAGGCAAACAATTCAATTTCTCCATTGCGAGTTTTTGTTCGATTGATAATTAACTGAAATGTGGCAGATATTTTTTAGAAGCCCAAAGGCTAAGAGTAGATAATTCATTTTTGTGTCACACACACATATATATTATTATTAACAAGAAGAGAAAAAATAAAGATAGAATTCAAACTCATAAAAGAAAATCAAATTAAATAAGGTTAATCCTAGAAATAAACTATCATTAATGGACATAAAAAAATACAGTTAATTAATTATTAATGTTAACAATGATTTCTTTTTTGTTTTGTCCTTCATATTAAAAAAGTCTGCGTATCAATGGTGGATTAGTACAGCAGACCTTCCCATTCACATTTCAATTCGGTTTCCAAATATAGAAAGTTAAGAATCAAAGTGACTTTTAGGTGGCATTTGTTTTTTTTTTTTTGGTCTGAAATTTGAATATACCTGAATTAGTCTGAATTCTAAATAGAGTTGAATGCCTGAATCTGAATGATATGTTTTTTTTGTCTGAATCGTCAAAAATAATTATTAGGTTGTCTTTTTTTAACTTAATTTTTTTTAAATTACATGAGACTATTGCTTAAGAGTACAACTCATATTACATGAGATTATAACTATATTTACAAATTAGACTATTACATTAGTGGGACTAGTTTACATCGATTCTTTTAAAGCACGCCCAGATATTTACTCTCTCTAAATTCGAGGGATGTTTACTCCGCTTACATTTCGAAAGGGAAAAAACTGCCTTCACTCAAATTGAGGAGGTAAATTTGAACCCCATAATGCATTGTAGGGGCACCACCAGGCTAAAGCATAGTGGCTTACTTAAAAAACTTTTAAACTAATACTTTTATATTTATACTCTTACAAATTATAAATGTTAAACAAATAATAAATATCTCAAAGAATATAAACAAGATAAAAGATTATTATAACATAAATTATATTCAATTAAATATAACTCTTTAATATTCCCTATTATGTATGTTAATCAATTTTATTATAGATTATGATGCTTTTATATGAATAATATTCATAAAAAATTATAAAGAAAATAAAAAGATAAAAATGATAATAGTCTACCATTATATATTATCACAAGTTATATAGAGATGCATAATAATGCTAATTATTTAATTTTATTTCGGTAAAGATGAAAATAAATTAATTAGATAGGATTAGTTTCGAGAATATGTTTTACTGATATCATTCAGACTTTTCAAATTAATCAAAAAGTTAAAAATATTAGTATTTTAATTATTTAATAACTTAATATTTGAAAATTTTCATTAATTTGAAAAAAATAAATAGACTTGATGACTTAACTTATTAAAATTTGAACTATTTGTTTTTTGACTTAATGAATTAATTGATTTAATTTTAATCAGTTAAGTCATTAAGTCTTTTTTTTCAACTTAATGAAGGTTTTCAGCAATTATGTCATTAAGTTATTAGCTAATTTTTTTTAGTTTTGGACTTAATCTAAAAAGTTTGAATGCTATCATTAAAATATAATTTTCAAAATATTTCTATCTAATTAATTAATTTTTATCCTTAACTAAATAAAATTTAATAATTAGTATTATTACCCATCAGATATTTATTTTTAGCTATTCAGACAAAAAAACAAACATGTCATTCAGATTCAGACATTTAGCTCTATTTAGATTTCAGATAAAAAAACAAACACCATTTAATGACTTAACTTATTAAAATTAAGTCAATTAAGTCATTAAGTTAAAAAAATGAATGGCCTCTTGAGTAACTAAAAAGCTATACCTTCACATCCCAAAGATAAACAATATATTTATGGATTCTTTGGCTCAGCTTTTGTATATCATATATGACCTTTATTCTTATGTGAACCGTTAGTTGAACCGCTCGAGCATCATAAAACTACTCGTGAGATTATTACCAAAGTAGACTACCGTCATTTCATCTTTTGGTTCACCAAATTACTATGATCCCATAAACTAATAGGGAAATGTTCAATGTGATCTTTGATAGTGCATATATTCCACAAGAAGAAAGGTGATTCACGTTGCCTCTTTGCCTTTCTTGCTTCTAATTAAGTTACTCCTTAAATTTGATGTAGCATAAAACTTTTATTGTAATATATACATATCAGTTGGATGGTCAAGGAATAATAGTATTTATTGGAACCACTGTAATGCTCGTGTAACTTAAATAAAGTTTGTGGAGGATTGCAGAACATGTATAAAACTAAGGCAAAGAATCTCCATAAATAATATTAGATTATCGGATGATTTAGGTATAGCTTGTCAACTAATTAATAAATCACTTTGGTGTTTTGTCATCAAACAAAATTCACAAGTATCTATCTTTCAACAAGTAAATAACACCTCTCATAAGATATCATTAAAGGGTGAATTTGTCCAATTCCTATATTTTGTGTTACATATCCATTTAATTCTTATATTTTAAAAAATAATACAAAACATCTCTGTTGTTAAATATATTTTGTCAAGCAACCAGCATAATTAGCAATGAGGGTATTTTGAAGAATTTTTAAGATATAAAATCTATATAGACATTTAACTTAAAATATGCAACTAAACAAATATTTAGCCTTTAATGATATCATATAAGAGACGCCATCCATATATTAAAAGATAGATACTTTTGCATTTTGTCTGATGGAAAAACATCAAAGTGCTTCATTAATTAATTGACAAGCTATGCTTTGACCATCCAACAATCTAATATCATGTATATATGGAGATTCTTTACCTTAGTTTGTATAAATTCTTTACTCCGCGAAACTTTAACTGACGAATTACGCGAGCATCGCAATGGTTCCAATGAGTCAGTCTCATTATGCGATTCCCATTCGACAACTTTGAAGTGCTTCGACTGTGTGTCAAGTCTAGTTTGTATAAGATATACGTACATACACACAGTCTCAAGTCCTCTACAGGCTCCACTGCCTTTACCTTTTAACTAAATCTCTTGCCGTATCCTTTAAGGGCACAATATTTCCCTTAGCTACTACTTTGAATAAATCAGGATCCATTTACCAGAACTCACTGCCCCCATTGCTGCCTATTAATAACGTAGTTTCGTCATTCACAGTTTTGGAGACAAAATCCGTTGGCGATATAGCTATAGGATGATCTTTTTATTATTCTAAAAACTTGCTCTAGACAAATTTTTAAAATTTTGGTGAAAAGTTAAATTTATGAATGGCTAAAGAAAATGTAATTTTTAGTTTATCGATGTTTATGTTTTTTTCACAAAAATTTCCATTGGTTTTTAAAATTTGAGTAACAATAAATATAAATGTCGATTCAAGAAAATCTGAATGTCAGGTTACTCAAACTGTTGAAATAGGGGAGGACTAAACTGCTCAAAACTAGAACCATTTGAGCAACAGAAGAATTTTATTGATATTTTACAAGATACACTACACCCGACTAACGGCTGATACTTACTTATTTCTCTCTTATTCTTCACTCCACATTTGATGTCTACAATAAAGAGTTTAGGGATATTTATAGCGTATTAGAACTAATATAGGCCACACAAAAGCTCTTGGAGCAATATGGATCTCAAAAACAAGACACATAAAACACAGTTTGCTGGATAACTTGGGAACAAAGGCTAGAACAAGTTTTCAAAGTCATATCAATCATGAAATGAAAAGCTTAAATACACAAAACAAAATTCACTGACAAGTAAAAGACCAGTCGGCATTGGAGTATGAGTCTCCTCCTGTAATTTACTTTAGTCAAGCTTTCACTCTAGATACATAGAAGCAGTAGAGGATATTCGACATTTCCCAGCTCCAGTCCTTCTTCCTAGAGACAAGCATATGCGGCCAGTAGCGGTTTATTCTAACATAGTGCTCCCTAATCTTTCCTTCACCAACAACACTGGTAACTATAGAGTAACAGCATTCATGCCCGCCCCATACCTCGTCACCAGGATCTGCAGTTTGACTCCCATCTTCATGAAAGTAACGGTGCATTAGAGGGCTTGTACCCTTCCAGTAGGGGTTGAGATTAAGCCAATACTCTGGTACCACCTGAAGGCAAAATGGCATTCAAAGGCATTCATCAAATCAATTGATCATTTCAGTTTCCAACAAAATAGTAGAAAGCTGCAGAGTAAAGGAAAGGACACACAACAAATGCCTTGGATGCATGCTAAGAAATGTTTGAATATAGGATTACCAGGATTATCATTTACTTGTGACCAGTCCAGGGAATAGTTACACGAGTGAGTGCCTAAATTATGAGCAATGCCTTACAAATAGGCAGATTATAATTCATGAGTTTCATTCCTCATGGTCCGAAATTTCATTACCAAGGCTACACATGATCAAACTTTTAAAGCGTCAAAACATTAATTTTTTATACGTTCACGTTTCAAACTCATGCAAGTTCTAGTAATTTTGGCACCACGTCAAGGCCAGACTGAAATCAAGAGGCGAGTCACCACTCACCAGACCTTACTAATGATTAATAAGGTATAAGAAGCGCTGTACTAAAATTACATACCTTGTTAAAATGAAACTCCCAAACATGACCACAAAGGTCTTCTTTCATGATACGAGTCTAAGAAAATTAAAAAAAAAAGAAGAACAGAATAGCTGGTGATAGCTTGCTCAAACGTGCATATGGAAAGTGAGTGATTCAAAAGCGAGACAGGAGAACAAAGGGAGATTGATCAGCACTCACGCGTTTGCCATCCGTGACAGACAACGAATATGCGGCCAGCTTTGGTAACCCCTGGAATACAGCTAAACGAGGTATGTGCGCTTTCCCCAGCCACAGTTCCTCACACTAAAATAGACAGGAAACTCAAGTAAATTATCCTTACTCAGTTACTCTTCAAAGTAGAAGCATGACCCATTAAGTTACCTGCAGAACTGAAAAAAATAAAAAAAGGTAGATATTCTCTTCCGGCTAGGTTTCAAATAAAGCAGAGAAAATAATTGAAGTTAAAAAAAATTCTTCACAAATCATGCAATCAGAAGGAATAAGCAACTTTGGCCATAAGGCAGTAAAAACGTGCATTGGCATTCCCAATTCAGTTTGGTTTTATATAAAAATATGCCCCAATCCTTTAAATAAACCAATAATTTAGCCAAGGTCTAGTTTCAATGATAAGAAAGGGCTTCCTAGGGCCCAGGATTTTAAAAAATAAAATATACCAAGAATATACCCCAACTAAGTCACTTGACATAGATATACCCTTAAGGGGTGAACAAAGACAAATAGATATGAGACAAAAAATATTCAGCTTAAATTGAGAATACTCAGACGAATTCAAGCTGGTCAAGAAAGCCAAGTCGAGTAGTAAATTGAGTCAAATAATTAGTCGAGTATTCAAATAATTAGTAAATCGGACAAGAAATCCTGTAAGCTGGATTTAGATCCAGTACTGAGCTTAGCTGTGCTCATCTCTTCATAATCATCTACCACACATACATGGATAGTAATTTTAGGTGAAAATTAATTAATTTTAGAAAAATTATCATTCGTCCACCCTCAGATTACATCGTTATCAAAATTACTACAAAACTTTGACAGTGTATCAACCATCCACCCTTAGATGACAAAACATATCTCCCAACCACCATTCCGTCAACTGCCGTTTACAACTGAACATAATTGAAATAAAATGACAATATTGCCCTTAAGCATGAAATTAATGTTAAAAAGGAAAAACTGCCCCAAAGATGAAATAATGCCAAAAGTAGCCGTTGGACTCAACAACGGTAACAATTTTGGCTATATAATGAGCCAAAAATAGCAGCAGAAACCTCAATGAAAGCAAGTAAAAATTAACAACTCCTCAACAACAACAAATCAGCACACACCTCATTGAAAGAACCCAAATTAGATACTCCTCCTCAACAACAACAACACACGCCTCATTGAAAAAAGCAAAAATTAGCTACTCCTCAACAACAACAACGCAGCAGCAGCACATTTCCTTGAAAATGGCCTCCAGTGAAGCATCAAGTTTTGGTGTCAGTGGATTTAAAAGATATAAAAAAGTGAAATATCAACCAAAATATTGCAAGTGTGGCGTGCAAGCAGTGGCCATGGTGTCAACTACATTGCAAAATCCTAATGCACTGTTTTGGTCATGCAGGTGGAAGCATTGTGGAGTGAAGCACTGTGATTTTTGGGAATGGTTCACTACGAAATCTCTCATATATCCGACTACTAATGATGAGATGGCATACGAACAAAACCTGAAGCTAAATAATGATGTGATGAAAATAAAAAAGAGGCTGAAACTCATTAAAGGAAGGCTTAAATATATCTTAATTCTACTAGTGTGTGTATTTGTAATCGTCTTAATGAAAAAGTAATATGACTTGTAATAAAGTTTCAATAGTAATGGTTTAGCTCATGTAATGTTCCTAACAAAATATATCCTTAACAATAATGTTGTCAGTAATCAATCGAAACAGTGATAGTGTAATTAATTAACATCCAAACCGTGCAATTAAAATATCTTCTTCAAATTATTGTTCAACAAATATCCAAAACATAGTTTAGCTCGTGCAAGAGCATAGTTAAGTTTAGGAAACTGAAATTGACAAAATGAAATAACATAACCAATATAAGAGTTTAGGAATCTAAAATTGATAAAATGAAATAACATAACCAACATAAGTGTTTAAGAAACCAAAATTGATGAAATGGAATAGGAACAAGGTAGGTGATAAGTCTTTTATGCAGATCCCTTTTCCAGGCCTCCATAAAGATGCCATTGTATTCTTCATGGCTGGAAAATTGATAACTTTATCAGTAAGAAAACGCCCCACCAGGCAGAATTGAAGATTTAGATTTTCCCCTTTCTCAGCCTGAATCTCATCCTCCTTGAAGACCAAACCAACTTCCTCCTCCTCATCGATCGATGACTGAGAGTACCCCTCCCTTACTTCAGCCTCTGCAATAGCAGTAGGATCAGCCATGGTGATGAAACAGAGTAATATCAGATAGAGAGACCAACGAACCAAGAGCAGAATACTTCCAATAAACAAAACAGAACTTGTCAAGAGAACAAGACAAAACAGAACTTCTCAAGAGGACAAGATAACCATTTCGTTTATTAGTTTTCAATGGTTGCAATAATTCCTTCAAAGTAACGTCGCTCCATTTTGGTCTTTCTCCGTCTTAATTCAACTCATTTGGTGATGTAGGATTTGACTTTAAAATGATGTGTCATTATCTCTATTGAATGGTAAATTGTATTTACTTATATAAGTACTTATGTTCTTATCTTATTAGTAAAACCTTTAAGTCCTAACTATTTACAATAAAAAAATTTATGGAAACTATTCTTAATACATCTAATATGACACAGTTTGAATATCTTACCTCACATAACATCATAGTGATATTTGCTCTACTCATATTAATCGAGGAGAAATCTACTGGGAGGAGAAATCTACTCCTATCCAATTTAATTGGAAGGAAATATATATACATACCACCCTTAAGCGCGCATCATGAATTTTCTTTACTCATGTCAAATTGAAGATTTATCATGACCCACTATACGAATAGATAACTCTTTTCAATTCTTTTTTTTGACAAATTAATCAAGATGTTATTCCATCAACATAAGAAATTACAAACAATTTGAAATATTAAATTTGATTTTGACTTCCTCTCACCAGTTCAATCTAATCATTGATGTCAAAATAGATCGGCCTGGATCTCAAATTTGATTTTCATTAGAACATCAGTGATCGATGTACAATTAAAATAATGATTCATTATCAGCAAAGATAGAGTAAATTAATTAATGTCTATGTAAAAATTAAAATCAACCATTTTATTGATAAACAAAGATGGTGACTTACTATAATCAATCGTCCTGCTCTTTAGTAGACAATCTGATGATCCAAATCGCAAGCAAGAAAAAGCTCAGGCCAATTAAACAAGTGATAATAGCAAGGCCTAAAGAAGGTACTAACATTGCATATGTGCCCGTAACAAATGCAATCACCATTGCTGCCACAATAAGGTGAAACAAATGGAAGCGACGAACAATTCCTCATTGAAATCTTTAGTTGCTTCAATTTTAAGAGACATCACGAAGTGAGTAAAGACGGCACAAAGAGAAAAGACCATGGCAATGGAATCTGCTACTATAAATGCTTGAAAAGCTGTATTTCTCCTCAGGATTGCAGTTCCATTATCGCTTCTATAATCGCCAGGAATGGTGAAAGCTGCTGCGAAGGCTACTGTTGCTATGAGTGCAGCCACTACCAAATGCGATGCTCTCGTATCCTTGTAATTTTCTTTAGTAACATACTTTTGCACTGCAAGGTCTTCTGGTTCTCTTATGCATATTACACCGTTTGAATATTGTCCTCTGCCAACATCTTTGGATAATTTTTGGATTTCCTCCTGTGATTAATTTACATTTGAATATTAATTAATTGCGTAAAAAAATTAAATTTAATAATTTAGTTGAAAGAACAAATTAAATAATTACCTTGAGCTCAGGATAGCCATAATCTAAAATGTGTCTGACACTAACATTTTGTTTGTTGATTGCGTAAAAGTTGGCTTAAGTACTATTCATAACATCATGGACTTCAGTTGGATGGACAGCAGCAGGCACATGGAGAGGAGTGTTTCCGTTGGCATCCCCCTCAATTATAAGACTCCTCACTAACGGATTATTTTCAAGAAGATTTCCTAATTCTCCAACATGAAAACTAACCATAGCATAATGGAGAAAATTCCATCCCCTGTTATCGACCAGCTCGTAACATTTTGGATTTTCAGAAATAATTCGCCCAATCGTTACGGCATACCCTTGGCCCGCTGCCAAATGAAGAGCTGTCATCTTTCGATCTTCGTCAGCAATGTTCGAAGCGGATTGATCGGCTCCTAATAGCAAATTTACCGTCCTGTAATTTCCATGATATGCAGCGTAATGAATTGGAGTCCACCCGTATTGGTCTGTTTCTTTGATCAGATTCTTCTTTTTCTCAAGTAGTTTTCGTAATGATGCATTAACTAAGAATACAGAAGATAAATCAAATAATAATGAAATTTTTTAATAAAAGTAAATATTTAGAAATGGCCTAAATTTGGGGGCTATTTATGTTGGAAATATGAGTAAAAAAAAAAATAGCTTTTTCAAATTCCAAATAAGCCAGAAGTCTACAGCAACAACACCAACACCAATCACACGATGAGTGATGAATAATGGCTTCAGATCAGTAACTTTGTTATCTAACAAAATAAAAACTTGCAATCTGTTGAACCAATGAGAATACCACCCCAGCAATGCCGTTCGTTCCACCTCGGCACATTTCGCCTCAGCCGGGCCAAGCCGAGCAGAGGAGATCTTCAGCCAAAAGAGCGTGCCGACCAGAGACATATATACTGAGCAGACGCTTATCCCTCAAAACACGGAAGTGCAATCCCATGAAGTCGCGACAGTTGTGTCAGACCCGGAACCGTTGAGAGGAACACGGTGACCCATGTTTGCGCACAACACGGCAGTTAGAATCCAATAAGGAGCGGCCACTACCCGAAATGAGAGGAAATGGGGGGTAAACGAAAACGTGGAACTGCAACTATAGAGGGGAAGAAGTCGATAAGAAAGGGACGGAAAAATTAAGGGAGAAAGGAAACTCTGCCAAAATTCAACCAGACCATTTACTATTGCAAAACGTGAGGTTATTTCGAGTAATTCCCGAGTTCTTAAACACATTGTTTTCCCGTAAATACCTTGATCTGACTTAAGCATCGGAGGGTCTACGCCGGCAAAACCACCGGCGTCCTTGATCCATTTTTGTGGGTGTAGGTCTCTGATTCCTGAGGACTGGAGCAATCGCCGGAGCAAGACAAGTTCGATACTAAATTTACTAGACACATGTTTGTTGGTGGAAAAATCCGGTCAGGCCTAAAACGAGCAGATTTCAGTGTTGGGCCTAGAGTGAGCAGATTTCAGCATCAACACAATCATTTCCCTGTTTTTGCATCTAGAAATAACAATTTTTGCAAAATTCACTAAGACACGTTTGAAGCACTATTCTAAAGACCAATTTGGTAAATCTAATTATCCTAAAACCAACTTTCCCTATCTTAGTTAACCAAAAGACCAATTTTCACTATATTTACAATTCTAAAGATTAATTTTTAGGAGCATTTCGCAATAAAAAATTAATTCCTTCAAAACAGCACTTAATTTCTTCATAAATTAAGAGTATTTTTGTCATTAATAAAAAGATTAATTCTCGTAAGGATATTTAGTCATTCACTGGATTAAGTGAGTTAAGTAAATTAAGTGGGAGAGAGAACGTGGCGATCGGCTCAGAGGAGAGAGGAAACAGGTCGGGTCAACTCGTTCATGAAACCTGAATCGGTGCTTCCGATTCCGGCCACATCTCCTGCAATGGAGGGTATCAACCGAACTCCCAGACGACGCGGTCATTCCCCCATCATCATTGTTGCCGTTAACAGCCTATGACCACCCCACGAACCCGTGTTAAGTCACGGAGGACGACTCCTCAAATCGGCGAGTTTTCACAGGATTTCGATCATGTCGTCACCTAGGCTTTGTCCTTTATGGCAGTCACTTCAATTTCTGACCATCAAACAGTGGCCGATTTGTCGCCGATCAGCCGTTGAAGTTTATATGTGAGCCGTAGTTAGAATCGTAAAAGAAAATAAATTGGTGAAGAAAGATGAGATAGTAGTAAAGAACATTATTTAAAACAATAGAACTATCAAACCCACCTTAAAGGCTTCACATGTATCAAAAACTATATAATTTTTTCTAACTCAAATTTGAAATCGTTATCTACTTTTTTTTTAATTTAAATTAGTCAGTATGAGTCTCACAATTTGATTCAATCATAAATAAAATTGAATTATTCACTTCTAATTTGAAAGCAATTCAACCAAATAATTAATTGAAACTAAATTCAACTGCTCTTACTTCTCCTCAGTGTGGGATATTATAGTATTTTAAAATACTAATTTATATCTGACAATTTATCCTGATTAAATTTATGGCAATTAATAATTTATTAATGAATTAAAAGGGTGTATTTACTTGAACAGTTGAACATTATGGAAAGAATCTATTAATAGAAAGATATCAATATTGAAATTCCTACTGAAAGGGTATAACTGAACTTACCGAAATAAAATTCCTTTGCTGCAGCATGTAAAGCCGTCGTTCCGTTGGGGCCTTCATGAGACACTGATGTGCTGTTTTCCACTAAGGCAAGCACCATATCAGAAGACTCATACTCAGCAGCCATGTAGAGTGGCGTTTTGTTGTAATTATTTGCAGAGTATGTATAATCAGGGTCTTCTTTCGTCAGTATTTTCACCACACCGACGTTTTTGTGAGACACTGCCTCGTGGAGTGCTGTATTCTTCTCGTTATTCACCATCCTAATCATCTGCCTGGCAGCTCCTACCCTGCTCTCTAGCTCTTCATTTTCATGTTGAGGTAGTTTTGCTCTTTCCACGAGAACCCTCACTATATCAGAATGGCCGAATTTTGCTGCAAGGTGAAGTGGAGTATCGCCTTTGGCATTAACTTGTAGTAGCAGCGATGGGCATTTCTTAAGTATTTCTTCTACGAACTTCGTTGACACATTTTCTCTTTCTGATGATATGATGTTGATATGCAGGATTGTGTTTTTGGCCTTTGCTGTTAACAAGCTCTCAATTACATCTCTTGCCATGTCTTTGAACGGTTCTGAATTGCCCGCAGATGCAGCTTTGAAAAAATTTAGGTCCATTTGCTGCTTAATTTCACCATTGCTGTCCAATAATGGAGCTTCCTCAATCTCAATGGAAACAGGATTCATGTTGGCGAAGTTGATCTATTAGATAAGGGTACCCAGTATCTCGGAGGTACTCATAGATCTTCTTCTAAACCTGACATGTATGCATATATGACTTGAAAAGTGTAGTATTTTTCACACTTTTTAAATTCTTGCTTTTTTGACAAGGTAAGTATCGACATTAATTCTTACTCTTTTGACAAGCCAAGAATCAACATTTTTAACCTCGATTTCTTCCCCATGCTCTTTTAGTTAAATAAATAAATAAATTGAGATTAGTCATTCTCGTTGGCAAACTAATCAATTTCTCAATTGTGTGCTTGTATGTTTAATTAATAATTAATTAAACTGTGGCGCAATATTTTTAAGAACTCAGACAAAAAAATATATATACCAATTAATTATTAAAGTTGACCATGGTTTCTTCTTTTGTTTTGTCCTTAACATTGAAAAAGTCTGCATAGCCATATCCTCAATCTTTAAATACTGCAGCCTTCCTTATCACATTTCGATCGGATTCCATATACAGTTCTGCTCTTTTTGTTTGTTGGGTAAAGAATCAAGTGACTCTCAAATGACTGCAAACAATAAAATAATAGGGGAATACTCTATGAGTACTTCATTAATTCTACAAAAGAAAAGTGATTCAATGTTGCCTCTTAGCCTTCTTGTTACTTATTAAATCACTTCTTAAAATGATACTACATGGAATGTGTCATTCATTTACTAATTATCGACATTTATATGTTTTATTTGACAGAAAAATATTTAAGAGTATGGTTGGTGCATTGCATTATGGGATATTAAAATACAGTTTATATTAAATTAATAATAAGGTTATGTTTGAAAAAACATGAGAATGGGTTAAAGAACTATGCATTAATTTACTTTTTTTTTGTTTCTCTTATTTTTGCTTTTGTTTTTGACTTTTCTTTTAACTTTTGCTTTTACTTTATAATAATGATAATAAAATAATAAAAAATAAAATAATAATAATTTTTTAATTTAATATAATATTATATAATTTTTATTTTTATTTTTATATTATAATTATTAATATAAATGAATAAATATAATAAATATAACTAATAATAAATATTTAAATATGAATAATATTAATTTAAAATTAATAATAATATAAAATATTAAAACAATTTAAATATATTAATATAATATAAAATATTAGTATAATGTAATATTTAATTTAAGTTAATCACAAAACAAATTAATACAGTACAGTATAACACCATTGTACAACATTAATCAATACAGTATAGTATGACACCAAATATTATATAACATTATTATAATACAGTACTAATATAATACAATATAATACAATACATTAGTATTAAAATAATGAAATACAACATAATATAATACACTAGTATTAAAATAATGAAATACAACATAATACAATATAATGTACTAAACGCACCATAAGTGATTAATTAATTAATTAACTATTATTTATGTATATGGAGATTCTTTACTTTTTTTTAATTAATTAACTATTATTTATGTATATGGAGATTCTTTACCTTAGTTTAACATATGTCGTTATTCTTCCACGAACCTTTAATTGATTTTCACGAGTATCACAATGGTTCCACTGGAACAATCTTATTATGCAGTTCCCATCGGACAACTTCAAAGTGTTACAATTGTTTAGTTTATACAAAATGTATTTACACACTCAGTCTCAAGTCCACTGAGGCCTCGAGTTCAAAGTTACATCTCTTCCTTTACCCTTGAAAGGTTCAGTATTTTAACATTGAAATCATGGTCCATTTGTTAGAAATATGAGTCAATATAGTTTCATTAAAAGCCTAAATCAGCCAGAACAGCTGGTACACAACGGCGTTGAACACTGACTCGAATACAGTAACTTTATTATCTAAATGCTGCACTTTTATGTGGAGGAGAAGAGAGTTTTTGTGCATCTATCTGTTGACTTTTTACACTCGACATTTTTCTAGTTAATGTTGGTTTACTCTTTTAATTGGCGAGAGAAATGTTAAATCAATCATGGGGTGACAGACCGCTGAGAAAAACAAAGGCAAAACGATGAAGTTTTTTCAATGGGGAAAAAAATTACTAACTCAATCCCTAGGGTCGAGCATTAAGTAGCTCCACTCACCCGACAACGGACAAAATACAACCCTTGAAAATTGGAGCTCCGGATAAACAAAAGGAAAAGAGCCTTTGGAGAATACTAAGAAATCAGTGACAATATTTTTTTTCGAGAAGCAGCTGCCATGACCTGAAAAAAAAAGTTAAATCTTCTTTTTCTCAATTTTTCTTTTTTTTGGAAAAAGGACAAACACACCTTCAATGTTTAGATAAAAGGACAAAAACCTCCCTAACATTTCAAAATAGACATTTACACCCGCATTTACTGATGGAAACAGTAACTTTTAACGGAAATATTAATTTTAATATATAATTACCGTTATACCCTTTTATCACATAAAAAATAATTGTTAATCGTCTAATTTATCCATATATTGCTAATAAAATTATAAATATATCCCTATTGCCCAATTCTTCTATTTAAATTTTTATCAAATTCTCTCTTTAAACCAAATAAATTTAATCCATTACTCAAGAATAAAAATAAATAAAATTAGTTCTTAATGCCATAAGAATAACCATTCTCTACATGTCAATCATTTAAACTTGTATAATCAACAAAATAAAAAAAGGCTGGTTACAAAAATAATTACAAAAATCTTATCTTAATTGTATTAAGTAACATATCCAATAGACATAAAAATTGATAATAGATTAAATTTATTTGGCTTGAAGAGAGAATTTGATAAAAATTTAAAGAGAGGAATTAGGTAATGAAGGTATATTTGTAATTTTATTAATAATATATAGACAAATTAGACAATTAATAATTTTTTTATGTGCTAGAAGAGTATAATGCTAATTAAATATTAAAATTACTATTTCCATTAAAAGTAACTGTTTCCGTTAGTGAATGAGGGTATAAATATTTTTTACGAAACATTTGGGGAATTTTTGTCCTTTTACTTAAATATTGGGGGTGTGTTAGTTCTTTTCCCTAATTTTTTTAACGTATCAACTTATACAAAAAAATAAGTCTCACAATTATGAAGCGTATTCATAGTAATAAATATACAGAAAGGCACAAATTTGTTGGGCCATTTACGTTGGAAAAATGAGACAAAATAACTTTTTTGAAAGACCAGCTCAGCCTGAACAACAACACCCATAACAAAACTCAACGGTGATTAACAATAACTTGACAACAGTATTCTTTGTTATTTAAAAAGGAAAGTTACAATCATAACCTTGTGGCTGTAGCCGGAAACCAAATAGTTGCTTCCTACAACGAAGAATTTGTTATCGGACCAACAAATACGAACTCAGAGAAAATTCCTCAAGGCAGGTGCAAAGCATTGTCTTAACGGGTAATTTTCACTATACTACAACATCGGACGCTGTCATATCTTTGTAATCATATTTAGGATCGTCAAGATAATCTTTTTGTAATTGACTATACTACAACATCGAACCTAGAAATTTTGACCAGGCAGGGTTAGATTATGAATTTATGAATTTATTGTATTTATCTGTGTGAACGTAACCCACAGAAAAAAAAACAATTCAAAAGATATTGCAACATCAAGAAACTTGCTCAAAAGAAAGTAGGTAAAAAGACAAATTACTATTTTAATAGTGAATTTTAAAGGATCCAAACCGGAATAACTTAACTATAAATATATTTAAGTTATTTTAATAAAGATTGATTTAAGGACACGAAGAGAAAAGATTTAAAAATAAAAATACCATAAAATTAAAGGGATATTGAATTATTTTTTGGGCTAACCCGGTCGAGCCACTACCCCGCGTGCCACTGCATTTGGATCTGGTCTTAGCAATTTAGCACTGTCGTCATGAATATAGCACCATCTTGATATTGTCCTCTGCCAACATCTTTGGACAAATTCTTCCTCCTGTAAATTGAATTTGAATATGAATTAATTGCATAAACTAAAAAAAATAATAATGAAGTAATGAAAAAGAAAGCTGGATTTATAAGTTGAAAGAATTAACAAATTAATTACCTTGAGCTCAGGATAGGATAGCCATATGCCCATATTTCAAAATGTGTCTAACACTAATATTTGCCTATTGACTGTGTGATAGTTAGTTCGAGTCTTCCTAATCATATAGAGTTCTCCTTGGCATCCCCATCATTTATAAGACTCCTCGCTAACGGATATTTTAGTAGAGTTTTTAAATCATTAAAAAAAAAAACTGACTATTGCATAATGAAAAAAGTTCCATCCCCTGTTATCGACCAGTTCATAACATTCTAGTGTAAGGGAAAGAATTCTTTCAACTGTTCTGGCATGCCCTCGGCCCTTTGCCGAATGAAGAGCTGTCATCTTTCGATCTTTGTTCAGTAATGTTTGAAGCAGTTTGATCAATTTCTAATAGCACATGTATCGGTTGATATTGATTATGATATGCAGCGTAATGAATTGGATTCTACCCATAATGGTCTGTTTCTTTGATCAGACTCTTCCTTTTTTCAAATAATTGTTGCATCGCATGATAATTCATTTCTGAGTGTAAAGAGCCAAAAGATAAATAAAATTATAGTTCAAATTCAATGTTTATCCACCACCATCCTCTCAGGATTTAAATTTGGTGACCAACTAAATATAATTACTTGAGAATCATTCTGTCAGACCCGTAGGCATGAAAGAGCATGAACAAAACCTGCAGCAAAAGATCTAAATATTGAAGTTCGCACTGAAAGGGTATAATCAAACTTACGGAAATCCAACTGCATTACTGCAGCACGAAAAACTGTCCTTCCGTAGGGGCCTTCATGGGACATTGATGTGCAGTTTTCTAAAAAGGCTAGCATCTTATGAGAAAAGTGCTCATACTCAGCAGCCATGTGGAGTGGCGTTTTGCCGCAATTATTTGCAGAATATGGATATTCAGGTACTTATCTCGTCAGTATTTTCACCACATCCACTTTGCCATGAAACACTGCCTCGTGCAGTGCAGTGCAGTATTCCTCTTTTCATTCGTCATCCTAATCATCTGCCTGGTAGCTCCTAACCCGCTCCCTAGCTCTTCATCTTCATGTTGAGCTAATTGTGCTCTTTTAATAAGAACATTCGCTATATTAAAATGGCCGAATTTTGCCGCAACGGGAAGTGGAGTATCACCTTTGCCATTAACTTGTGTTTGTAGTGATGGACATATCTCAAGTATTTCCCCTACGAACTTGATTGACACATTTTCTGTTCATAGGCATATGATGTTGATATGCAGGATCGTGTTCCTGGCCTGTACTGTTAATAAGCTGTCAAATTTTTCTCGCCAAATCTTTGAAGGTTTCAGCATTGCCATCAGCTGCAGCCTTGAACAACTTTGGATCCATTTGATTAATAGTTCATTTTTACATGCATGTCATACATTAAAGGAAATTAAAGAGAGAAAAACAAAGAGAGAATTTAAAATTCATAAAAGAATAGCAAATTAAAAAGAGGCTAATCGTGGAAATAAACAATGATTAATAGACACAAAAATACAATTAATTATTAAAGTTAACAACGATTCTCAGTAAATCAATAAGATAGTATTGTATGATTACTGATAGTTGCATTAATTCCACAAATAGAAAAGTGATCCAACACTGCCTTCTAGCCCTTCTTCTCCCACTGGAACCTTTATGATGCTCGTGTAACTAAATTAAAGGTTCATGGACGAATAAAGAACATATATAAAACGAAGGTAAATAATTGAATCTCCACAATATATTAGATTCTTGGATGGTCGAGGTATAGCTTGTTGATCCTAAGTTTATAACGAACGGAAGCTCCCTTAATAGTTACAGCTTTGAGTAATTCTGACAATGAGGATTCCGATAGTACGAAATTGTAGTTTAAAATAAATTAAAACATAGTACTATGGGTGCAATGATTTGCACATTTTTTTCATAGTGCATTGTATCATTTACACGCGGACGTAATCGTATGTTATGTTTTTTTTTTACCCTAGATCGTGAAGATGAAAGTTTTTTTTTCATTTAATTTATATTTATTAATTATGTTCAGCATTTTATGACTTACATATTTTGAAAGCGATCATGTTGAGACGAAGTTGTTGGGAATTGTTGTATTGATATTATTGGAAGCGTTTGGATGATTTTGTGATTTGCTTGATCGATGGATTGAATATTGTTTGATTGTATCATGTAAAAAATAATATAATATTAATAGAAGGGGGAGAAGTTACTCTTTAATGCTGAAGAGATAGAAGTACAATGCAACTTAAAGAGGTTTTTGAAATCCTTTTTACTGTTGTAAATCTTCAAATAGAAATTGAAGTCTCATTGGAAGAGTCTTATTCACTCCTAACAATGCTTTCTTGTATATGACAACATATGAATGTGGTCCTCTACCATTATATTTAGACAAATTATGAACTTCTTCCTATAAATTTACATTTGAAAGTATTAACTAATAGCATAGAATAAAAAAGGTAATAAAGTAAAGAAAAAGAAAATAGGCTAGCTTGATATGTAAGTTGAGAGAACAAATTAATTTAATTACCTTGAGCTCACCGGAGCCATATATCAACACGTCTATAACACTAGCATTTTTCTTGTTGACAGCGCCATAGTTGCCTCCAGTGTCATATCACACTTAAATTTTAAAGAATTCTTTTGGACGGATAGCGGCAAGCACATGGATTTTTTAGAATATTTTTAAATTCACCAAATGTAAAACTAAACATAGCATAATGAAGAAAATTCCATCTCCTGTTATCGACCAGTTCATAACATTCTGGATTGAGGGAAAGAATTGTTTTAACTGTTCGGGCATGCCTTTGGCCGGCTGCCAAACGAAGAGCTGTCATCTTCGATCTTCGACAGCAATAATTGAAGCAGTTTGATCGTCTTTTTAATAGCATATGTATCAGTTGATATTGATCATAATATGCAGCGTAATGAATTGGAGTCCACCCCTATTGGTCTTTTTTTTGGATCAGACCCTTGTTTTTATCAAGTAACTTTTGAAAGGCAGCCTTATCTGAGACGACATAAGATAAGTCAAATAATAATCAAAGGTTTTAATAATTTAAATATACATAATTAATTATATGGCCAAAACAGCCTGCGATATCACAAATCAGCAAATACAATGACAACGAATAATGGTTGAGAATAATAACTTTGTTATTCAATAAAGAAGATGCAATGATTACCCAGTTTTCGCTACTGCAAGCCAGACATTTGCCTCGCACAATCATAAGTTGTTTTCCCACCTGCAAACACCAACTCTTAGAAGATTAGTCAAGGCATGCCTGAAGCGCTATCTTAAAGGTCAATTTTTGCTACTCTAAGGAAGAGTAAAAAAGTAAAGAGATTAACCATGGTATGAGTATATAGTCCAAGCACAACCATTTAGAGTAGCAAAAGAAAATAAGTTGGTGAAGAAAGATGAGAAAGGAGTAATGAGTATTATTTAAAACACAAATGAACTATTTAATTCGCCTATTATGTCCCCTACATGAAAGCCCTCTACAAAATTTTTCCTAATGAATTAAAATGGCCTATTTACTTGAACATTATGGACAGAATCTATTAATTAATAGAAAGATTTCAATATTGAAATTCCCACTGAAAAGGCATCTAACTAAATTTACCATAATAAAAGTGCATTGCTGCAGCATGCAAAGCCGTCTTTCCGTTGGGGCCATCATAGGACACTGACGTGCTGTTTTCTAATAATCCAATCACCATCTCAGAATATCGTCCCTTGGCAGCCATGTAGAGTTGCGTTTTGCCTTAGTTATTATCAGAATATGGATAATCAGGGACTTGTCCCGTTAGAATTTTCACCACCAGGGCGTTGCCATGACTCAGTGTCTCGTGCAGTGCTGTATTGTTCTCATCATTCGTCATTCTCATCATCTGCCGGGCAACTGGTTTTGCTCTTTCAATGAGAAATCTCACTATATTAGAATGGCCAAATTTCGCAGTAAGGTGGAGTGGAGTATCGCCTTTGGCATTGACTTGTGGCAGCACTGATGGGCATACCTCAAGTATTTCTTCCATGAACTTGGTTGACCCATTTTTACTTTAGCGAGATATGATGTTGATATGCCGGATTGTGTTCTTGGTCTGTGCTGTTAAAAAGCCCTCAATTTCATTGCTTGTTATAATCTTTTTTGAAGGGTTCATCAGCATGGCCTTCAGCTGCGGCCTTGAACAAATTTGGATGAATGGAAACGGGATTCATGTTTGTTAAGTTGATATATTAGGTAAATGAATTTCTCACATGTACTCTATGTATTCTTCTAAAAGTGACATCTATAAATGTGTGCGTCTAAAAAAAACTAGTATTCTTCTCACTAC
Source organism: Citrus glauca (assembly GCA_029633175.1). Taxonomy (NCBI): domain Eukaryota; kingdom Viridiplantae; phylum Streptophyta; class Magnoliopsida; order Sapindales; family Rutaceae; genus Citrus; species Citrus glauca. The sequence continues at coordinate 15,555,179 of JAQOOD010000009.1, forward strand.
TTGTGTTCTTCAATCATTTTGACAAGCCAAGTATGGAAATTCTTTGCCTCGATTTCTTCCTACATGCACTTTTTAGTTAAAAAATATAAAAACAAAAATAAAATAAAAGATCGGTACTTATGTCTTAGGCAAACAATTCAATTTCTCCATTGCGAGTTTTTGTTCGATTGATAATTAACTGAAATGTGGCAGATATTTTTTAGAAGCCCAAAGGCTAAGAGTAGATAATTCATTTTTGTGTCACACACACATATATATTATTATTAACAAGAAGAGAAAAAATAAAGATAGAATTCAAACTCATAAAAGAAAATCAAATTAAATAAGGTTAATCCTAGAAATAAACTATCATTAATGGACATAAAAAAATACAGTTAATTAATTATTAATGTTAACAATGATTTCTTTTTTGTTTTGTCCTTCATATTAAAAAAGTCTGCGTATCAATGGTGGATTAGTACAGCAGACCTTCCCATTCACATTTCAATTCGGTTTCCAAATATAGAAAGTTAAGAATCAAAGTGACTTTTAGGTGGCATTTGTTTTTTTTTTTTTTGGTCTGAAATTTGAATATACCTGAATTAGTCTGAATTCTAAATAGAGTTGAATGCCTGAATCTGAATGATATGTTTTTTTTGTCTGAATCGTCAAAAATAATTATTAGGTTGTCTTTTTTTAACTTAATTTTTTTTAAATTACATGAGACTATTGCTTAAGAGTACAACTCATATTACATGAGATTATAACTATATTTACAAATTAGACTATTACATTAGTGGGACTAGTTTACATCGATTCTTTTAAAGCACGCCCAGATATTTACTCTCTCTAAATTCGAGGGATGTTTACTCCGCTTACATTTCGAAAGGGAAAAAACTGCCTTCACTCAAATTGAGGAGGTAAATTTGAACCCCATAATGCATTGTAGGGGCACCACCAGGCTAAAGCATAGTGGCTTACTTAAAAAACTTTTAAACTAATACTTTTATATTTATACTCTTACAAATTATAAATGTTAAACAAATAATAAATATCTCAAAGAATATAAACAAGATAAAAGATTATTATAACATAAATTATATTCAATTAAATATAACTCTTTAATATTCCCTATTATGTATGTTAATCAATTTTATTATAGATTATGATGCTTTTATATGAATAATATTCATAAAAAATTATAAAGAAAATAAAAAGATAAAAATGATAATAGTCTACCATTATATATTATCACAAGTTATATAGAGATGCATAATAATGCTAATTATTTAATTTTATTTCGGTAAAGATGAAAATAAATTAATTAGATAGGATTAGTTTCGAGAATATGTTTTACTGATATCATTCAGACTTTTCAAATTAATCAAAAAGTTAAAAATATTAGTATTTTAATTATTTAATAACTTAATATTTGAAAATTTTCATTAATTTGAAAAAAATAAATAGACTTGATGACTTAACTTATTAAAATTTGAACTATTTGTTTTTTGACTTAATGAATTAATTGATTTAATTTTAATCAGTTAAGTCATTAAGTCTTTTTTTTCAACTTAATGAAGGTTTTCAGCAATTATGTCATTAAGTTATTAGCTAATTTTTTTTAGTTTTGGACTTAATCTAAAAAGTTTGAATGCTATCATTAAAATATAATTTTCAAAATATTTCTATCTAATTAATTAATTTTTATCCTTAACTAAATAAAATTTAATAATTAGTATTATTACCCATCAGATATTTATTTTTAGCTATTCAGACAAAAAAACAAACATGTCATTCAGATTCAGACATTTAGCTCTATTTAGATTTCAGATAAAAAAACAAACACCATTTAATGACTTAACTTATTAAAATTAAGTCAATTAAGTCATTAAGTTAAAAAAATGAATGGCCTCTTGAGTAACTAAAAAGCTATACCTTCACATCCCAAAGATAAACAATATATTTATGGATTCTTTGGCTCAGCTTTTGTATATCATATATGACCTTTATTCTTATGTGAACCGTTAGTTGAACCGCTCGAGCATCATAAAACTACTCGTGAGATTATTACCAAAGTAGACTACCGTCATTTCATCTTTTGGTTCACCAAATTACTATGATCCCATAAACTAATAGGGAAATGTTCAATGTGATCTTTGATAGTGCATATATTCCACAAGAAGAAAGGTGATTCACGTTGCCTCTTTGCCTTTCTTGCTTCTAATTAAGTTACTCCTTAAATTTGATGTAGCATAAAACTTTTATTGTAATATATACATATCAGTTGGATGGTCAAGGAATAATAGTATTTATTGGAACCACTGTAATGCTCGTGTAACTTAAATAAAGTTTGTGGAGGATTGCAGAACATGTATAAAACTAAGGCAAAGAATCTCCATAAATAATATTAGATTATCGGATGATTTAGGTATAGCTTGTCAACTAATTAATAAATCACTTTGGTGTTTTGTCATCAAACAAAATTCACAAGTATCTATCTTTCAACAAGTAAATAACACCTCTCATAAGATATCATTAAAGGGTGAATTTGTCCAATTCCTATATTTTGTGTTACATATCCATTTAATTCTTATATTTTAAAAAATAATACAAAACATCTCTGTTGTTAAATATATTTTGTCAAGCAACCAGCATAATTAGCAATGAGGGTATTTTGAAGAATTTTTAAGATATAAAATCTATATAGACATTTAACTTAAAATATGCAACTAAACAAATATTTAGCCTTTAATGATATCATATAAGAGACGCCATCCATATATTAAAAGATAGATACTTTTGCATTTTGTCTGATGGAAAAACATCAAAGTGCTTCATTAATTAATTGACAAGCTATGCTTTGACCATCCAACAATCTAATATCATGTATATATGGAGATTCTTTACCTTAGTTTGTATAAATTCTTTACTCCGCGAAACTTTAACTGACGAATTACGCGAGCATCGCAATGGTTCCAATGAGTCAGTCTCATTATGCGATTCCCATTCGACAACTTTGAAGTGCTTCGACTGTGTGTCAAGTCTAGTTTGTATAAGATATACGTACATACACACAGTCTCAAGTCCTCTACAGGCTCCACTGCCTTTACCTTTTAACTAAATCTCTTGCCGTATCCTTTAAGGGCACAATATTTCCCTTAGCTACTACTTTGAATAAATCAGGATCCATTTACCAGAACTCACTGCCCCCATTGCTGCCTATTAATAACGTAGTTTCGTCATTCACAGTTTTGGAGACAAAATCCGTTGGCGATATAGCTATAGGATGATCTTTTTATTATTCTAAAAACTTGCTCTAGACAAATTTTTAAAATTTTGGTGAAAAGTTAAATTTATGAATGGCTAAAGAAAATGTAATTTTTAGTTTATCGATGTTTATGTTTTTTTCACAAAAATTTCCATTGGTTTTTAAAATTTGAGTAACAATAAATATAAATGTCGATTCAAGAAAATCTGAATGTCAGGTTACTCAAACTGTTGAAATAGGGGAGGACTAAACTGCTCAAAACTAGAACCATTTGAGCAACAGAAGAATTTTATTGATATTTTACAAGATACACTACACCCGACTAACGGCTGATACTTACTTATTTCTCTCTTATTCTTCACTCCACATTTGATGTCTACAATAAAGAGTTTAGGGATATTTATAGCGTATTAGAACTAATATAGGCCACACAAAAGCTCTTGGAGCAATATGGATCTCAAAAACAAGACACATAAAACACAGTTTGCTGGATAACTTGGGAACAAAGGCTAGAACAAGTTTTCAAAGTCATATCAATCATGAAATGAAAAGCTTAAATACACAAAACAAAATTCACTGACAAGTAAAAGACCAGTCGGCATTGGAGTATGAGTCTCCTCCTGTAATTTACTTTAGTCAAGCTTTCACTCTAGATACATAGAAGCAGTAGAGGATATTCGACATTTCCCAGCTCCAGTCCTTCTTCCTAGAGACAAGCATATGCGGCCAGTAGCGGTTTATTCTAACATAGTGCTCCCTAATCTTTCCTTCACCAACAACACTGGTAACTATAGAGTAACAGCATTCATGCCCGCCCCATACCTCGTCACCAGGATCTGCAGTTTGACTCCCATCTTCATGAAAGTAACGGTGCATTAGAGGGCTTGTACCCTTCCAGTAGGGGTTGAGATTAAGCCAATACTCTGGTACCACCTGAAGGCAAAATGGCATTCAAAGGCATTCATCAAATCAATTGATCATTTCAGTTTCCAACAAAATAGTAGAAAGCTGCAGAGTAAAGGAAAGGACACACAACAAATGCCTTGGATGCATGCTAAGAAATGTTTGAATATAGGATTACCAGGATTATCATTTACTTGTGACCAGTCCAGGGAATAGTTACACGAGTGAGTGCCTAAATTATGAGCAATGCCTTACAAATAGGCAGATTATAATTCATGAGTTTCATTCCTCATGGTCCGAAATTTCATTACCAAGGCTACACATGATCAAACTTTTAAAGCGTCAAAACATTAATTTTTTATACGTTCACGTTTCAAACTCATGCAAGTTCTAGTAATTTTGGCACCACGTCAAGGCCAGACTGAAATCAAGAGGCGAGTCACCACTCACCAGACCTTACTAATGATTAATAAGGTATAAGAAGCGCTGTACTAAAATTACATACCTTGTTAAAATGAAACTCCCAAACATGACCACAAAGGTCTTCTTTCATGATACGAGTCTAAGAAAATTAAAAAAAAAAGAAGAACAGAATAGCTGGTGATAGCTTGCTCAAACGTGCATATGGAAAGTGAGTGATTCAAAAGCGAGACAGGAGAACAAAGGGAGATTGATCAGCACTCACGCGTTTGCCATCCGTGACAGACAACGAATATGCGGCCAGCTTTGGTAACCCCTGGAATACAGCTAAACGAGGTATGTGCGCTTTCCCCAGCCACAGTTCCTCACACTAAAATAGACAGGAAACTCAAGTAAATTATCCTTACTCAGTTACTCTTCAAAGTAGAAGCATGACCCATTAAGTTACCTGCAGAACTGAAAAAAATAAAAAAAGGTAGATATTCTCTTCCGGCTAGGTTTCAAATAAAGCAGAGAAAATAATTGAAGTTAAAAAAAATTCTTCACAAATCATGCAATCAGAAGGAATAAGCAACTTTGGCCATAAGGCAGTAAAAACGTGCATTGGCATTCCCAATTCAGTTTGGTTTTATATAAAAATATGCCCCAATCCTTTAAATAAACCAATAATTTAGCCAAGGTCTAGTTTCAATGATAAGAAAGGGCTTCCTAGGGCCCAGGATTTTAAAAAATAAAATATACCAAGAATATACCCCAACTAAGTCACTTGACATAGATATACCCTTAAGGGGTGAACAAAGACAAATAGATATGAGACAAAAAATATTCAGCTTAAATTGAGAATACTCAGACGAATTCAAGCTGGTCAAGAAAGCCAAGTCGAGTAGTAAATTGAGTCAAATAATTAGTCGAGTATTCAAATAATTAGTAAATCGGACAAGAAATCCTGTAAGCTGGATTTAGATCCAGTACTGAGCTTAGCTGTGCTCATCTCTTCATAATCATCTACCACACATACATGGATAGTAATTTTAGGTGAAAATTAATTAATTTTAGAAAAATTATCATTCGTCCACCCTCAGATTACATCGTTATCAAAATTACTACAAAACTTTGACAGTGTATCAACCATCCACCCTTAGATGACAAAACATATCTCCCAACCACCATTCCGTCAACTGCCGTTTACAACTGAACATAATTGAAATAAAATGACAATATTGCCCTTAAGCATGAAATTAATGTTAAAAAGGAAAAACTGCCCCAAAGATGAAATAATGCCAAAAGTAGCCGTTGGACTCAACAACGGTAACAATTTTGGCTATATAATGAGCCAAAAATAGCAGCAGAAACCTCAATGAAAGCAAGTAAAAATTAACAACTCCTCAACAACAACAAATCAGCACACACCTCATTGAAAGAACCCAAATTAGATACTCCTCCTCAACAACAACAACACACGCCTCATTGAAAAAAGCAAAAATTAGCTACTCCTCAACAACAACAACGCAGCAGCAGCACATTTCCTTGAAAATGGCCTCCAGTGAAGCATCAAGTTTTGGTGTCAGTGGATTTAAAAGATATAAAAAAGTGAAATATCAACCAAAATATTGCAAGTGTGGCGTGCAAGCAGTGGCCATGGTGTCAACTACATTGCAAAATCCTAATGCACTGTTTTGGTCATGCAGGTGGAAGCATTGTGGAGTGAAGCACTGTGATTTTTGGGAATGGTTCACTACGAAATCTCTCATATATCCGACTACTAATGATGAGATGGCATACGAACAAAACCTGAAGCTAAATAATGATGTGATGAAAATAAAAAAGAGGCTGAAACTCATTAAAGGAAGGCTTAAATATATCTTAATTCTACTAGTGTGTGTATTTGTAATCGTCTTAATGAAAAAGTAATATGACTTGTAATAAAGTTTCAATAGTAATGGTTTAGCTCATGTAATGTTCCTAACAAAATATATCCTTAACAATAATGTTGTCAGTAATCAATCGAAACAGTGATAGTGTAATTAATTAACATCCAAACCGTGCAATTAAAATATCTTCTTCAAATTATTGTTCAACAAATATCCAAAACATAGTTTAGCTCGTGCAAGAGCATAGTTAAGTTTAGGAAACTGAAATTGACAAAATGAAATAACATAACCAATATAAGAGTTTAGGAATCTAAAATTGATAAAATGAAATAACATAACCAACATAAGTGTTTAAGAAACCAAAATTGATGAAATGTTCCCAACAAATTGAGTATCAAACTCCTTTTAAAGCACCTGTTACATTTGAAGACTGTGATGGATTCTGGAATTGGTTAGCTTGGGATGTGTTGACATATGTTTTCCTTTTCCTTCCTAAATTACAAAAGAAAAAATTAATCAAACTCTTATGTATGCATTATGAACTGTAATTATATATTAAAACAAATTAATGAAACTCAACCTCTTTTTCTGGTTGTTCCAGCAACTGCAGTAGTAATTTTCTTTTTTCTTTTCTTTGATCCAATATTGGAGCCCTCACTTGGACCGCTTGCTTGTACTATCTGCTGAAATGGCTGGCATGAAAGACTTGCTGGCTGGCCTGAAAGAGTTGTTGGTTGGCTTGAAAAACTTACTGGCTGGGCTGAAAGAGTTGCTGGTTAGCTTGAAAAACTTGTTGGCTCGACTGAAGGAGTTGTTGGTTGGCTTGAAAAACTTGCTGGCTAGGCTGAAGCATTTCCAGCTGAGAACTATAAACAATATAAATAGTTAAGTTAAGCATTTGCATACTGCTGATCAGCATGCTTAGTTAGCGTGACCTTTAGAAAAATGCAACGACTATTATGTTAAATAACAATGAAAACAATACAAACAACATACTTGAGAATTAGTACTCCTTGCTCATGCTGCTCGTGCAACAGAAGGCCTCAATGGACAAGATCTTACATTGTGGTTGGAGCTACCACAAACTGAACAATTGACAAAGAATCTCCTGCTGCATTTCTGAGGTTTAGTTGTTGCTCTCTTCCTACATTTCTTTGGTCTCCCAATCTTTTTTTGCACAATTGGGGGATCAATTAGTGGCCTTTCACCACGGTCCCATGTACGCTCATCAGGAATTGGACTAAACATAACTGAGTACATATTAATATAAGCTTGCTTGGTGAAGCAAAATGGTATGTACTCCTTAATTTCGTGTCTCGCATAACCTATCCAAGCCATGGCGTGAGAGCAAGGTAAACCGACAATTTCCCAATACCCACAGTTACACGTTCTGTCCTTTAATTTCACAACATACTTCCTAGTTGAATAATAAGATTTATCCATGACTTGAAAATTCAAGTCTCCCGAAGGGTGCACGGTCATTTTCTCTTCTTTCTTGTAAGATGTATTCAGCTCTTTATAAATCCTCGGAGCAACGGATTTTGCCCAAGCTTTTGCTTCATTTTTTTCTCTTTGTGAATCTTTTCATAAGTCTACACCTAATCTCCTCAAGCATCGATAGCACATGCCTATCTCTATAAGGCAAAATCCAGCTATTAAAACACTCAGATGCATTATTGTCAGTTCTCTCAACTTTACAATTTATGTCATATGCATGCATAGACCAAGTGTACCCTTGCAGTTCTCTTTCCAGCCAATTATAAGCCGCTATCTTTGTTAGCTTATATAGCTATAGATATTGATTTTGATGATAACAAATCACATGTATTGAATAAACAAAGATTTATGAATTGTGTTTTTATAATAAGAAAATGAGGCTATAAAATCAAAGTGTTTTGGACTAAAATAAATGTGTTTTAAATCTTTGATTTTGTTTTTGAATTTCGGATTTGGACTTATTTAAAATTATTTAAATGTTTTGGGTCATATTATAATTTATGAATATTTTGGACTAAAATGAAAAGTTTTGAGAACTTTGAAAATATAGGTATTATGTTGAAGAGGACCTTTGTGCGAAATAATAAATCTTTGGGGCCAAAACATAATTTTAGAATGTTTTTGATTAGAAAAGTAATTCTTAGAAATTCTGAAATTGGACCTATTTGTAAAGTTTTCTGACGATTTAGGTCATAATACAGTTTTATAAAGTTTTGAGGTCAAACTACAATTTTAGAAAATAATTCACTGTAGGGGTCATTGTAGCAGTTACTGTAACAACCGGCAATCCGGATGTATTAATCCAGCAATCCGGTTTCGGACAGAATGTAACCAAAACGCAAGCGGCAATCAGGTTCCTGACGAACGGCAATCCGGTTTCTGGGCAGAATTCATGCGAATCGAAAGCGGCAATTCGGAAGTGACAAACCGGCAATTTGGAAGTTCAAAATTTTAAATTTGTGCTTGTAACGGTAACATGAAACGGCTAACTGGATGAGACAACCGGCAATCCGGTTACGACCATAAATGAACATAACGGCTAGTTTTTGAGTTCAAACTATATAAACTCAAAACCAATTCATTTTTGGTAGGAAAAGAGGATCCAAGCAAGCATAAACAAGAGCACACAACATATATTGAGCTTTATTTTCATAAATCATATTTTGTTAAATCATTGATCTTCAATTTGTATATCCACTCTTAAAGAGAGATTGAGTGTTGTATTTATCATTTCTCAAATTGTGAGATTACAAGTGTGGGAAACACTTGGGGTAAAGAGATTGGGGATATAATCTCTTGTTGTAAAGGTTCATTGACACCTTGAAGTCAATTGTAAAAGCTTGAAGCCTTGGAAAAGCTTGGATAGTGAAATCCTCAAGCGGGTGTGCTTGGAGGCGTGGACGTAGGCGGAGATAGCCGAACCACGTAAAAATCCTTGAGTTCATTTTTCTCTTCCCTTACTATTTTATTATTGTGCTTGCATTGAATTTATTGTTTTCGAATTTATTAAGGCATTAGATTGGATTGTTGTGTGGTTTGTGTTGTGCAAATTTTATTGAACTCGCAAGCGCACGAATCTGTTGTAGTATAGATTAATGGTGACGAGTGTCGATCCTACGAGGAGGTGGATTTTAATTATATATAAAATTAATTTTGTAAATGGGTGATTGGATTTGTGGTGGAATTAATTTAGAATATGATAAGACTTAAATTAAAATGGCAAGAATAAATTCTAAAATTGGAATTGAAATGGCAAGAATAAATTTAAGAGAATTCTATTGAAATGACGTACTTGAGTATCTAGATCCGTATCAACATGCATCATGGGCTAAATATTCCTTATTAATACCAATTAAAATATGAGGGGAGAATCCACACCTCATGAACCACACTCTAATAAATATGGTACTAAGGGCTTATCGTGCCAAATAATAATAATCTTATACTAGGGAGCCGGTGAAACCAGAGCAGTACTAAACAAGATTAGTATTATTTGTCGACGAGAAGTCAAAACATCCACAAAAACTAAAGGGGGGAAGAGAAAATAAATTTACCAAATAAAGCCTATGACATATGTTGAGACTTCACCTTCAACCCAAGCTTGAAAGAAAATTAGCCACTCATAGTTGAACTAGGGGCAAAATGGAAATTTATTAAAATACGTAGAAAATAGAAGATAGAGAGAGAATTACAGAAAATAGAGTCCAAAAATGGATTCAGATGTGCCAAATTAGGGGGGAAGGCCCCCTTTTTATAGTTACATCGAGTAAATCATGGCCATTGGATTAAAAACAGTTTGGACGCTCAGGATTTCGTCACGTCATCAGTCAACAGTAAAGTCAACAGTACGCGTAAACAGCCACTATTTGCACAGTAACGCGGTTCAGCCACTATTTACACAGTAACGCGGTTTACACACGGGTTGAACAGTGCGTTTTGCACAGTAAATAATCCCTTGTGTTGCATGTACCGTACGCGCAGTTTTTGGTCCACTAATATGCTGTCACGTTACCATAAACATTACATAAGAATTTTAGTCCAATAGGATCATGACACCTCATCGGTCAATGCCACGTCATCGGTCCGTCTATGTGAACAGTGTCATGAACAGTAACGTAGACGATACTCGTATATGTGAATAGTACTGTACATGTGAACATTGTATTTTCCTTTTATGCTCCTCCTAAGGTTTTCAACCATCTTGAGTTCAAAAATGATGTCCGTTTTGCCATTTGATCTCTCGTTTATTATGAAATGACTATGATGCCCCTAAAATATATAAAATACTTAATTAAAATAAAATACACATAATTAAAGTACAAGAAACTTAAACATACAAAAGTAAGGGTTGTTAGTAAGACTTGAAATGTAAAATGACGATTTTCTCCTTTATAAATATGCATTTTCTAACACTTAACACACCCCCCAACCAGCTTATTGCTAGTCCCTAGCAAATAATACGAAAACAAAATTCAAAAATGATTTTTTTTAACACTCTTGTTTATTCAATCAGATTAATGATAACAATCAAATAAAAGTATAAGTATTATCTCAAGTCTAAAGAAACACCACACCCACATCAACCATCCACATGAATTAGCCTAGTAGACTTTGTCGTAGTTACCTTCAAGAATGACATGTCAAACCTCAAAATCTCACTGGAAGTAGTGACACTCTCACAAAGAAATTAAACCCAAAAAAATAGTCACTCCAATGAATGGTAATTGAGAAAAAATAATAAAGAAGTGATCTCATATGCTCTCACCAAAAAGAAATATGCCCTTAGCTTAGAAATAATACGATCTCCAGTCAAATAAAAATGCTAATCAACCCAATATATTTATTATTTTATTTTTATTCTATGCATCACTACATCTTTTTAGCCCATATAACTAGCTTCTACTTAAGACTATAGTTCCCTAAAATTAAGAAGGACTTTTATTAGGACGTAACGTAGGCTAGGGACATGGCTAACAAAGATGGGAAATAGGAAAAAATAAAGTGTATGTTTGAGAAAAATGCAGATTTTTTTTTTGGAAGTTGCAAGGTGGATTTCACCTATTATTTTTTTCTTTGAAACAACATTTGTTTTTTTTTTTAAAGCAACAAATTTTTTTTATTCTTTTTTGAACTAGGCATAACTTCACTATACAAAATGTTTATTTACATTTTTCTCAAACATAAATAGGTGATGGATCTTGTAAGACATTGGGTAATACTCCAAATCGGAGTGGGTCAAGATGATAAGTTCACAAAGAAGAGTTTTTTTTTTAAAGGCTCAAAAGGACTAACTATGGATATTCATAAAAGGGATGGCTAGAATGGCTCAAACGGATCAAAGACGGCCTTTCCATCATCTTTTAGGACTCTAAATAATCTTCCATATCTACTAATTAAATGGGCTTCCAAATGTAGCAACACACATTTTTTTTCATTTATTTATTTATTTATTTATTTTTAATTTTTTTAAGGTTAACTCAAAAGAAATCTAGAGATCATGTACAATAATAAACTACTAAGCTGTATAAAGAATGAGCAACAGGGTTACTTTTCAAGAAAAATGATAGGCTCAAAAACTCACTTGGTATTTATTATGACATATTCATTACTTCAAACAACTCATTTTTGTCTCCGACATCAACATGTAGAGTAGCAAACATAGTGTAACATCACTTCAGACTAAAGATAATACAAATACTAAAATTTGAAATTCATCATGTCATCCAATGTTAAAATAAATCACACACTTTTTTTTAAACAACAGCCTACCCCCCAACCTATTTTAAACGTGAAATGAAAATATACATGTAGAAATGTGAAAATGATGCAGAAAAACTAATTAGAAAATAATAGAAAACAATTTTTTTTAAACTTAAGAAGATGTGTTTCTAGAGGCACTACACTTTATATTCAACCATCTTTGACTCGAAAAATTTTTGTTTGAAAATGTATATTTATAGAGGAGAAAATTAAAAAGAAAAAGAAAGATGAACATCAAAACATAATAAAGAAAAAGATTTTTTTTAACAATGAAGATGCATTTCTAGAGTCACTACACTCCATATTCAGCCATCTTCAACACACAAAGTTAACAACAATTAGTTTCTACAACAAAAAATTAGTAAAAACTTAACCAATATTCCACAATTGTCGTCTATTCCCTCCTCCCAACCAGAACGAAACATTGTCCTCAATGTTTTAAAGGAAAGAAGTAGAGTTTAGAAGACATCACCTGGGTGGTGCAACACAAAAGAAAATATTTACAGGCGGAGAGTTAAATCTAATTTGTACTTCTTACTGCGGCTACTGTTACCATCATCATTTGAACGCTCTAACACAATACTCCAGGGGTCTGGCTCCAGTTTATAAGCTTGTAACATATCAAGTAGCTCATTAGCAGTGTGAGCACAAATAAAAAGCTTTTTGGCACTAGAAGGAACAAAGTAGTTTCTTATTGCATGGTTAAGAAATGCGATAAAGCCATCATAAAAATTATTGACATTTAACAAACTGATGGGTTTCGGGTGAATGTGCAGATGGGCCCAAGATGCTAGCGTAATAAGTGCCTCTAGTGTTGTAAGATCTCCTAGAAGGAAAATAAAAGCATCAGCATGATTAAGCATTTCAGTTATCCTTTCTTACATACCTGAGACGACTAACTCTTCTCCAGTCGTTGAGTCAGACATCCTGCCCAAAAGTTTTAAGACTCTAGGGATGATGCCTAACACTTGGCTTCCTTTGACAAAAGCAGCTTCTGAGACCAATTTTGATAACCCTCGGTTATCTCCTCCATACACCAAGTGTAATTTTCTCTCTGGTATGTTTTGACCAAGATCTATGGCTGCATCAACGAACTCTTTATGTTTGCCATAGGTAAATCCAGAAAGCACACAAATGTTCTTGATTTGTCTATTGGAAGTAGCTGTTATTGGAATATTTTTCAAAAACAATTTATGAGTGCTTAACAAAAAGTCATATTTAAGAATCTTGGTGACAATGGATTACAACTGTGTATAAGGTGGCATGTCAGTGTCAAATAACGCGTAAAGCACATGGCTCGATAGTCAAAAAGCAAACAGTACAAACAAATAGTAATAAAATTATTAAAGACAATAATGCAAATGATAAAACAACAGTGAAATAAAATAAAATAACAGTAAAGTAAAAGAATATTTACAGGTAGTTGCGACTGTGGCTCACATCTTCCTCTGGTTTTTCGTCCAGAAACGGCTTGAACGCCCTCTATGGGTCGATGATAGGCTTCCCATCCAGTTTTCTTATAAACTGGCAAACAGGGTCGTTTATAGTCAGATTCCCTAGACTATATCGTGCATGCTCTTTCTGGAATAATGGCCATAACTCGAGAATCGCTCCTTGCTCATATCCACTAGGATGCGTTTCAAGAGACAGAAGGATATTATCCAATGACTCCTTATTCAAGCCATCCCTAATGAATTGAATCTTATCTTCTCTGTTATCAGACACCATTTCTAAATAACATGGGTTTTTATTGCAATTCATTTTGGCACACTTATGACAAGCAACAGAAATTCTTCGAGCTCGTCGTTTTCTTGCATAATTTCCTTTTCCACAACCAGGCATGTATGCAATAAATTTTGGAGGTAACTCACTTGCCAATCGTACTTTGACCATTAACTTTAAACGTGACACCATTCTTTGGGTCCTTAATTTCAATTGCCCCATGTGGAAAAACAGTATGAACAATAAATGGACCAGACCATCGAGAGCGTAACTTACTTGGGAATAGGTGCAAGCGAGAGTTGAATAAAATCACTTTTTGACCTGGGGTGAAAGATTTTCTCATAATATGCTTGTCATGGAAGACTTTCATTCGTTGCTTGTAAATATTGGCATTTTCGTATGCATCATTGCGAATTTCTTCAAGTTCTGGCAATTGCAATCTTCTTTCTGAGCTGGCTTGCTGCATGTCAAAATTGAATTTCTTGATGGCCCAATATACAAGATGCTCGAGCTCCACAGGTAGGTGGCAAGCTTTTCCATACACTAGCCTGTAGGGTGACATCCCAATCGGGGTCTTGAAAGCCGTTCTATATGCCCATAATGCGTCATTAAGTCTTAATGACCAATCTTTTCTGTCCGGCCTCACCGTCTTTTCTAATATGTGTTTTATTTCTCGATTGGAGATCTCCACTTGGCCACTGGTTTGCGGATGATATGGGGTCGCCACTTTATGAGTGATTGAATACTTTGTCAAAAGAGCTTTGAATGCTTTATTACAAAAGTGGGCACCACCATCACTGATTAGCGCTCGAGGGAATCCAAAGCGCGAAACAATGTTGCTTTTCAAAAATCTTATCACCACCTTGTGATCATTAGTTCTACATCGAATTGCTTCTACCCATTTCGATTCGTAGTCAACAGCAACTAGTATGAATTGATGGCCAAAAGAAAGGGGAAAGGGTCCCATGAAGTCGATACCCCATACGTAAAAAATTACCAAAATTGGATTTAGTGGCATCATGTTCCTTCGTGTAATGCTCTCCATTCGTTGACACCTATCACATGAAGAACAAAATGTGTAAGCGTCTCGAAATATAGTTGGCTAATAAAAACCACATTGTAAAACTTTAGTAGTTGTTTTCTTAGCACTGAAATGGCCTCCACAAGCTTGTTCATGGCAGAATGAAAGGACATTTTGAATTTCATTTTCTGGGACACATCATCTGACAATTTGGTCTTCATAATACTTGAACAAATATGGGTCATCCCAAAAGAAATTCCTTATTTCTGTAAAAAATTTGTCCTTGTTTTGCTTGGTCCAATGCTCTAGAAGTTGACCTGTAACAAGATAATTAACGATATCAACATACCAAGGTAATACTTCCACACTCATTAATTGTTCATCTGGAAATGACTCATTTAATGTTAATGGCTCTGTAATTGTGTCAAAATGGAGACGAGAGAGATGGTCTGCCACAACATTTTCTGTGCATTTCTTATCTTTGAATTTCAAATTAAATTCCTGTAAAAGTAACACCCAACGAATTAGTCTAACTTTTACATCTTTCTTTGTGAGAAGATATTTAAGAGCAGCATGATCTGTGAACACAATAATTTTACAACCAATGAGGTAAGATCGAAAATTTTCCAATGCAAACACTACTGCTCGCATTTCTGTTTTAGTAGTTGAATAGTTCAACTGTGCATCATTCAATGTCATACTAGCATAGTAAATAACATGAGGAATCCGATCTACTCTTTGTCCTAATACTGCTCCTACTGCACAATCAGATGCACCACACATGAGCTCAAATGGTAAGCTCCAATTTGGGGGCTGAATGGTGGGTGATGATGTCAATAATTGCTTTAATTTTTCAAAAGCCACAAGACATGAATCATTAAAAATAAAATGTGCATCCTTAGCAAGTAAATTGTATAAGGGTCTAGAAACTTTGCTAAAATCTTTAATGAAACGTCTATAAAAACCAGCATGCCCAAGGAAAGATCTTACTTCTCTGACTGTTTTGGGTGGAGGAAGATTAGAAATGAGATCCACCTTGGCTTTGTCAACCTCAATACCTTTGCTTGAAATGATGTGACCGAGAACAATACCTTGTGTTACCATAAAATGACACTTCTCCCAATTTAAGACCAAGTTCTTTTCGATACATCTCTGGAGAACTAGTGTTAGATGGTGTAAACATTGATCAAATGAATCTCCAAAGACAGAAAAATCATCCATAAAGACCTCAAGGAATCGTTTGACCATATCAGAAAAAATGCTTAACATGCATCGTTGAAATGTAGCAGGTGCATTACATAATCCAAATGGCATCCTCCTATATGAAAAAGTAAGTGAAAGTGGTTTTCTCTTGATCTTTTGGTGCTATGGGAATCTGATTATATCCTGAGTAGCCATCTAGAAAGCAATAAAATTCATGGCCTGCTAATCTATCAAGCATTTGATCGATAAATGGTAAAGGAAAATGGTCTTTACGTGTAACAGAATTCAACTTTCTATAATCAATGCAGACACGCCAACCTGTAGTTACTCTAGTTGGTATCAATTCATTATCGGCATTTGTAACTACAGTGACTCCTGACTTTTTGGGGACAACATGCACAGTACTGACCCATGAACTATCAAAAATGGGGTAAATGATACCTGCGTCTAATAGCTTAAGGACTTCTGTTCTAGCCACTTCTTTCATATTAGGATTTAACCTACGTTGCATTTCCCTAGTAGATTTAGCATTTTCATCAAGGTGAATGTAATGCATGCAATCTACTGGATTTATACCTTTTATGTCTACTATGGTCCATACTAATGCTCCTTTGTGCTCTTTTAAAACATTCAACAACTTACCTTTTTGTTCGTCATTAAGGGACGCTGAGATAATTACCGGTAAAGTACTTTCTTCCCCTAAGAATGCATATTCCAGAGTGTTGGGCAATGGTTTAAGCTCAAGTTTTGGTGGTGATTCTGATGATGAGATGAGTTTCTTCTCTAATGGTGCTAATTGTTCAACTCTTGGCTTCCATTTATCAGTGTCCATGGATGGTGCTGAGTCAAGTAGGGCATTGACTTCATCGACCGATCTGTCAATATCAAAATCCAAACCAAAGTGAGTTAAACATCACTAAGGTTTGAAATAAAAGTGTCATCAACTAATGCTTCAATTAAATCCACATCAACAATTTCATCATCTGTGTTGTGAGGTTGTTTGACAATGTTGAAGATGTTCAACTCCATAGTCATGTTGCCAAAGGACAACTGCATATTTCCAGTTCTGCATTGAATATGAGCATCCGCGGTTGCCAAGAAAGGTCAGCCTAGGATAATGGGGATGTGCTTCCTTGACTCCTGTATTGGTTGAGTGTCAATTACAATGAAATCAACAGGAAAATAAAACTTGTCTACCTGGATAAGCACGTCCTCCACAATACCACGAGGTATTTTCATGGACCGATCTGCAAGTTGTAACACCACTGGAGTTGGGTGTAATTCTCCCAGTCCAAGTTTCACGAAAACAGAGTAAGGCAACAAATTTACACTAGCTCCTAAATCCAACAAAGCATTCTCAATTGTGTGGTTCTCAATACTACATGAGATAGTGGGGGAACCTAGATCTTTACATTTTAAAGGAATTTTATGTTGGACTATAAAACTAACGTTTTCTGTTAAAAATGCCTTCTTTTGAACATGCATATTTCTCTTTTTAGTACACAGGTCTTTAAGAAACTTGGCATAAGATGGAACTTGTTTAATAGCATCAAGCAATGCAATGTTGACATTTACCTGCTTGAAGATTTTGAGAATCTCACCTATGGATTTTTCCTTCTTTCCTTTAGCTAACCTTTGAGGAAATGGAGCTTTGGGAACATATTCTCGTGGGTTGGTTTCTTCTTTCTCCTCCGGTGATGAGTCATCAACAGTCACAAGTACAATTTAGTTTTCTTTTGTAACCGGCATCTCGACTTTGTTGTCGACTTCTTTTCCTTTTCGCAAGGTCATAACGGCTTTGACCTCTCCATGCTGCTGTGGTGAACTGGTACTTGCTTCATGTACTCCTTTAGGGTTAGGCACTGGTTGACTTGGAAATTTACCTTTCTCAACAGTCATTGCCAAAGTCTGAACTGAAGAAGCAAGTTGTACCACCATCTTTTCTAGGTTTGAAACTGATTGGGCTTGTGAATTGAAGCCCGCTCTCAACTCATTTCGTAGTCCATCAATAGTGCGGTTTTGTTACTCAATCGTGGAGTGAGTGACATTCTTGAAATTCTGGAATGCATCCTCCCATGGTCTAGGTTGAGAGTAGTTCTGGTTCTGATTATATGATCTGAATGGTGGCTGAGAGGCTTGAGGATTTTGAGCAATTAGTTGTATCGGTGGAGCTGGAGCTGCTGGTTCATTATGTTGGAATCCTTGAAACCATGAAAAATTAGGATGGTCTCTCCATCCAGGGTTATATGTGTTGGAGTATGGGTTGTAATTCGATGGTTTTCTCATTACACCTATGACATTGGTTTGATCTGGATATGAGTCAGGCTCATGTGGCTCTGTTGATTTAGCAGTCGATAACGATGCTATTTGTCAAGAGAGATTTTCAACCATCTCCTTGACTTCTTTGATTCCTGAAGTTGATTCGCCAGTGTGAACCTCAATTACTCCCTTAATTCTTCTAGTACTCCTGAGTGATTGACTCCGTTGTTGGGAATTATCTGCTTGTCGTTGGAAGAATTCCCAAATCTCTTATGCACTTTTTGACATTAGCTCTCCTCCACTTGTTGCCATTAACCATTCTTGCACATTCGGCAATAAGCCCTCTAAAAAGTATTGGAATTGGTGCCATTTCTCGTACCCATGATGTGGACACTTCAAGAGTAGCCCATTGAATCGCTCCCATGTTTCGAAAAACTGCTCGTAATCTCTCTGGGTAAACTCCGAGATCTCCCTGTGAATAGCATTGGTTTTATGCACTGGGAAATATTTATTTAAAAATTTTGTAACCATTTGTTCCCATGATGCAATGCTATTAGCAGGTAATGTATTAAACCATGAACGAGCTCTATCCTTTAAAGAAAATGGGAATAATCTAAGTTTTACATCATTGTCTGAAATTTTTTCATATTTAAATGTTTGACAAATAGCATGAAAATCATTCAAATGACTATATAGGTCCTCATTTTCTAAGCCATAGAACGTGGGGAGACAATTTAGCACACTAGGTTTTAATTCAAAACTCTTAGCAGCTACATTTGGATACCTTATACATGATGTGCTTAAATTGGCTAAAGGACTAAAGTAATCCTTAAATGGCCTCTCCTGTGGTTGCAAATCCATTTTATTTTTAATGTTTTTGTGTGTGTGAAGTGTTTTCTCAAGTTCAAGGTCTATAGGTTCAAGATTAGGTAATAATGACCTACGACCATGCATGCAAAATCAAAATAAATATGGGAACAAAACAAATAAAATACAAAATAAAGATAGGAACGAAACAAATAAAAATAAAGAAGAATGAGAAATTACGATACTAACCTTGTTGCGCTATTACAACCGTACTATAAAAAGACAAAAAAAATGCGTGAAATAAATTAACTAAAAATA
Organism: Citrus glauca; assembly: GCA_029633175.1. NCBI lineage: Eukaryota > Viridiplantae > Streptophyta > Magnoliopsida > Sapindales > Rutaceae > Citrus > Citrus glauca. Next base: position 15,574,707 of record JAQOOD010000009.1, read on the forward strand.
AATTAATAAGATAAATAAAAAAATTACAAAGGAAAAATAAATTAAAAATTAAATTACAAAATTTTAAAGAAGAGAAAAAGAAAAGAAATACTAACCTTTAAATGTAGATTCACCTTTTTTTTTAAATACAAGAAAAAAATTAAATGGAAATATTCACAAAAATTAATTATATGAATTAAAATTACTTACCTCCCCGGCAACGGCGCCAAAAACTTGTTGTGCAAATTTTATTGAACTCGCAAGCGCACGAATCTGTTGTAGTATAGATTAATGGTGACGAGTGTCGATCCTACGAGGAGGTGGATTTTAATTATATATAAAATTAATTTTGTAAATGGGTGATTGGATTTGTGGTGGAATTAATTTAGAATATGATAAGACTTAAATTAAAATGGCAAGAATAAATTCTAAAATTGGAATTGAAATGGCAAGAATAAATTTAAGAGAATTCTATTGAAATGACGTACTTGAGTATCTAGATCCGTATCAACATGCATCATGGGCTAAATATTCCTTATTAATACCAATTAAAATATGAGGGGAGAATCCACACCTCATGAACCACACTCTAATAAATATGGTACTAAGGGCTTATCGTGCCAAATAATAATAATCTTATACTAGGGAGCCGGTGAAACCAGAGCAGTACTAAACAAGATTAGTATTATTTGTCGACGAGAAGTCAAAACATCCACAAAAACTAAAGGGGGGAAGAGAAAATAAATTTACCAAATAAAGCCTATGACATATGTTGAGACTTCACCTTCAACCCAAGCTTGAAAGAAAATTAGCCACTCATAGTTGAACTAGGGGCAAAATGGAAATTTATTAAAATACGTAGAAAATAGAAGATAGAGAGAGAATTACAGAAAATAGAGTCCAAAAATGGATTCAGATGTGCCAAATTAGGGGGGAAGGCCCCCTTTTTATAGTTACATCGAGTAAATCATGGCCATTGGATTAAAAACAGTTTGGACGCTCAGGATTTCGTCACGTCATCAGTCAACAGTAAAGTCAACAGTACGCGTGAACAGTACGCGGTTCAGCCACTATTTCACAGTAACTCAGTTCAGCCACTATTTGCACAGTAACACGGTTTACACACAGGTTGAACAGTGCGTTTTGCACAGTAAATAATCCCCTGTGTTGCATGTACCGTACGCGCAGTTTTTGGTCCACTAATATGCTGCCACGTTATCATAAACAGTACATAAGAATTTTAATCCAATAGGATCATGACACCTCATCGGTCAATGCCACGTCATCGGTCCGTCTATGTGAACAGTGCCGTGAACAGTAACGTAGAGGATACCCGTATGTGTGAATAGTACCGTACATGTAAACAGTGCATTTTCCTTTTATGCTCCTCCTAAGGTTTTCGACCGTCCTGAATTCAAAAATGATGTCCGTTTTGCCATTTGATCTCTCGTTTATTTTGAAATGATTATGATGCCCCTAAAATACATAAAATACTTAATTAAAATAAAATACACATAATTAAAGTACAAGAAACTTAAACACATAAAAGTAAGGGTTGTTAGTAAAACTTGAAATGTAAAATGACGATTTTCTACTTTATAAATATGCATTTTCTAACACTCAACAATTTGCGAATTGTATTGCATAAATTATAAAATCCCAATTCACCCCCCTCTTGGGTTGCCTAGTTAGTATTTCATTTGGTATCAGAGCGAGGTGCTCTTGTGTAGACTTAACCATCTAGAGTTAAAGATTCATAGCAACCTAAATTAGCTCAACCATCATGGAAGGCCAATCTATCACTAGACCTCCATTTTTCGATGGAAATGATTTTCCTTATTGGAAAACTTGGATGAGAATTTATTTACAAGCTTTAGATTATGAAATTTGGGAAGTTGTTTGTAATGATTTACTCATTCCTAGAAATAATGTTTTAAGTGAGTTGGATAAGAAAAAGATGTCTTTAAATTCCAAGGCTATGAATGCTTTATTTTGTGCCTTAGATAAAAATGAATTTCATAAAGTTTCAAATTGTTCTAATGCTTATGAAATTTGGAGAAAACTTGAAATTATGTATGAGGAGACTACAAACGAGGAGGAATTTCATGAAGTGTCGAATTTGGCACTTATGGCAATTGGAGATGAATCGAATGATGATCTCAATGAGGTAAGTGATCCAACCTATAATGAATTGTATGATGCTTTTAAAGAAATGCATAATGAGTTGATGAAAATTGGTAAAAAGAATGCATGTTTGAAAAAGAAAATGGTAGAGCTCACAAATGAAAATGAAACTCTAAGTGCAAAGATTATATGCCTAGAATTAGAGAATAAAACATTGCATGATAGAGCTGCATTATCAAATGCGAAATCTAGCCCTTCACATGAGCGTCTAGAATCATATGTAGATGACTTAAAAAATGAAAAGGATGCTTTACAAAAATGCAATGATTCATTAAATGAAAAGATTAAAGGATTAGAGTTAGATAATAAAATGTTGCATGAAAGAATTGCATTATTTAAATGCAAATAAAGTACTTCAAAAGAGCATGAAAAATCACATGTTGATGAGTTGATGAAAGAAAATGAAGTGCTTAAGAAAAAGAGTAATGAGCTCAATGAAATTGTGTTAAAATTCACAAATGGTCAAAAGAATTTAGAACAATTACTAAGCACTCAAAAATGTGTGTTTGATAAAGGAGGACTTGGGTATAAGTCTTGCTTGAAACAAAAATACTATAAGAATTATTTTGTTAAGGCTACCTCCACATGTGATTATAAAATTATTTGTCATTATTGCAATCAAAATGGTCATATGAAGCTTGATTGTCCTATTAAAAGAAAATTATATTATGGAGTCAAATGTATTTGGGTTCCAAAAGGAACTAAATCTAACACTCAAGGACCCAAGAATATTTGGGTACCAAAGCACACAACTTGAATTTCTTTTGTAGGTACCACAAACAAGGAATAGTGGAGAGTTCCTTGATGAAGCTTGTGAGGATAATCATTTGAGCATGATCGAGGAGAAAAAGATGAGGCAAGATGATTTAATTGTTTTGGTAACAATTCTTGCCATATTAGTTTTGTTGAGTGGATCATGATAAATGGATAGTAGCTTGAATTTGTGATAATATGCTTGTATGTTTACATGATAGAATTATCATTGTGTATAATTTTGAGTGATTTATCATGATATATTTGTTTGATTTTGATGATTATGTAACATCTAAGCTTGATAAATGAGTGATATGCTTGAATTAATCTTTGAATGCTTATATGTTTCATGATTGTGTAAAATATATGCATGATGAATATGTTATAAATTTTAGTTTTATGATTGGATGTTAATTATATTGATCCATACATTAAAATGGTTTTTGAAAGTATTCGGATCATTAAAATGGTTTTAAAATTGTTTGAAAAACAAAGAAGTCTTTGAAAATCCTAGTCTGCACAAGCTGCATATAAATTTGTTATAACTCCTTCTAGAGAACTCCAAATCCAGTTCTGTAAACTTTATTGGAAAGCTAACTTAATTATCTTTCCAACGATATATAGATTGAACATTACTTCTGGCTCAATCAATAAATGTTTTATTCCGAATTTGTCCTTTTTGCATTTTATTAAATTTTGAATATGCTTCATGATTGTATGTTTGTTGGATGGATTATTTGTTTGATATGATTTCATATGTTTGGTCTTATATACATATATGTTTCATGCACTAATTGACTTTTTTGAAAAGTTAAATGATTTTTAAAATTGATCAATTTTTAAGTCAAAAATTTTTGGTATGTATAATACAAGTCTAAGAGCTTACAAAATTTCAAAAATATTTTCCAAAGCTTAACCGGTATACCACTTCTAATCAACCAGAAAGCCGTTTTTCATTTTGGAGCTTTTTGGACCAAATTCGGGTAACCGGACTTTTAAAACCAGTAAGCGAAATTCATTTTGGTGCTCACTGGAGCACAACCGGTCAGTCGGATACTAGCAACCGGTAAACCGAATTGGCTTTGGTTGCTCTCGGGTTGAATTTTGAATAACCGGTTTGGAAATACCGGTAAATCGTTTGAGAGAGTTTCATTTTTGGACAACAACCGGTCAGCCGGTTATGACCTCCGGAAAGCCAGATTCGCATAAGAAGCTTGCTGGAACAAAATCAGATTTCCGGTTCAAGTTAATCCGGAAAACCGTTTTCGGTCTTCATCTTTCTGCTCACAACCGGCAAGCCGGTTAGTGAAATCCGGCAAGCCGGATTCGTGAGCTTTTGGCTTTGTTTTGCTTCTTTTCCTTTGTTAACTTTCTGCACTTGTTCTTCCTCTCTTTCTCTCAAAACCGTGATCCACCCTCTTCCATTTCCAATCAATTCCTCTTCATTTCTCAACCTTTTTTATGCCAAGATCAATCTCTTAAACCATTACCCATGCATTTCATCTTCATTAAACACTTCTCCATCATGATTTCTTCACTTGTTCTTCTTCATTCCATCCTCATTTCATTCCGGCATGAATAGTGTTCTCTATTTTTTTTCTCAAATCTCTTAATCTTTCACTCATTTTCTTGTTAAAATCAATCATCCAACTCATTATTCATCCATTACTCTTTCAATTTTCACTCTCAAAACTTGATTTCATCATCTCTTCACATAAAACCCAAAATAAAAAATTCTCACTCTACCCGTTTCTCTCTCTACAATTTCAAGCTTCCTTTAGCCCATTTTTGATCCAATTTACATCATATATTAGTTTTATTCATCTCGAGGATCAATTTTCTTGGCTCAAACAAATCCATTTCACTCAATTTTTGTAAACCCAAAATTGCATATTTAAGCTCTTTTTAGTCCACTTTTGATCCAATTAACCCCATCCATTCTTGTGTCTAAAATCATCTTTAAAATCCATTTTCATCATAAAACTCACAAGTAGTCTTCTATACTTGTATTTGAATACACTAACATTTATTATTTTTTTTTTGGAATTATATGGATGTTTGCTATGATTTTGGATTATATGTCTATTTTGAATTATATGGATTTGGATAATATTGTGGAACTAATGTGCTCACCTGGACTTTTTGATGATCTATCTATTGGCATATGTTGATTTTGATGATCTAGGTATTGTGATTATGTACTTATGCTTTACTTAAGTTTTGATAAAAAAAAAAGTGCATTGATGATTACATATATTTGATAAAGTTTGATCTTATGCAATCTATGATTAGTGAATGAATGCATATTTTTGTACTTTATCGATGTATTATTGAATATGCATTACTTGCTTTAAATGAGATCAAAAGAAGGAGAAATATATGATCATTGAGATCTTGGCGCATATAATAGTGTAAGTTATATTGAAATGTCACATTAGATCTTTGATGAGTTGAGTTGTTTTGATTTATAAAATGTGATTGGCAATTATGGAGCTTGAATTGTTGACATTATGCTCTTATGACTTTTGCATTCCCTTGCTTAGCTTATTACTTGTTCTATTTTAGATAATATACTTTTTGAACATTTTTATTGTCCAAATGGGGAGACAAAGTAATAAATAATTTTAAATGATATAAATTGGGGGAAATAACATGCATTTTGAGCATTCTTTTAATGGTTGATATATAATTATGGAATTCTCGGATTTAATTGTTACAAGTGTTGGGGGAATTCATATTGATTTTGATGATTAATGATTATATGTACATTGCTTGATGAATTGATGGAGTTATTGGAGCTTATATCTTTTTAACCATATTGTGCAATTGATGATTTGTTCATTTTTAAGGGGAGATTCTACCAAAATTTTTCCTCTCACAAAATTGGTAATATCTTTATCGAATTATTTTTTATGATCTTGTTTCGATTGCATTTTTCTATTTTTTTTAAAGGGGAGACAAATATTATATGCTTTTGGATAAAATCATTTTAGTTAAATTTTTTAAATTGACCATATATTTAGGGGGAGCATATAATATGATTTTGAATAATAAGAACTCAAGCCCAATCTTAAGAGGTTCCTAAGTTATAGCAGTTGTGGTACATATATTCATTAAAATTTATTATGACCATAATTTTCAGTATTCACGAATCCCCCTCTCTGTTTCTTTTCTTTTATTGTGCGTTTTGGTTATTTGCTAGGGAGATAGTCTCCCTGATGCGACTTATAGTTACAGGTGACATGTCTAGTAACGAGAGAATCTAACTTAGAATGAGTAGAGACTAGAGAGTCTAGTCTACAATCAATTTTTTTTTGAAAGAGTAATTTGCTTTTTCAACCACTTTCCTTTTTTGTGGTCATAACTCATAAGGGTGACAGTCACCAAATCCGAAGTGGTTTCCTCACAGCCAGCAACTATCCACTTGCCATTGGTTGATTGCGGGAGTGGAGTCGTGTCTTTTGAAAATTAAAATAAAGTTAGAAGGAAACAAATTCTCAATGTGGGTTCTAAGATCAATTTTAGGACAACCACATGATTTTGTTGATGGAATGAATGTCATTAATTAATGCGTATATTTTTGGGATTTAGGGAAGAAAAGAGGAATGAGAATTATTAATAATATTTACTTATAAAAATATAAAGAAATATAAATAAAATTTGAGTGAATCTCATAAATTTAGAAATGAGTAGGAATTTCATTTAGATGAAAGAGGTGGGAATAAGAATGCAGAAATGAGAATAAAGAGTAAAAATTGTTTATCTTTATTGAAAATTAAAACTTTCTTTTTACTCCATTTTGGTAACTTACAGCCATATATTCTGATTTTAAGACAAAGTGAACACATTAAGTTTAGAATACTATTAATTTCAGTCTCGATTCTTGAAGTTGAAGTAGACAATTTATTCTTCTACATTTTGATTCCAACTCATTATGATTCTTACCTATTAGGTTTCATAGCTAAGAAACGCACTATGAATATGTTATGAAAGAAACTCTCTTTTTTGGTTTCATTCTAATTCATCTCAAATCTCTTACAAGTTGAATACCTTGTTGAAATTTATTAAAGATTTTTACAAAAGAATTTACCTACAAAACTAGCTGACATCTGTATAAATATATTATTTTTTTTTCTAATTAGTGCTTCTTAAAAAGAATCTACCTCAGCCAACACAAATCAATTTTTTCTCCCTCAACCTCCCATAAGATTGAAATTGGATAATTAATAAAGTAACATTATTTAAAAATCACTCGGCTAAATTTTTGAGGTAGTTTAATCTTAGATAAACATTAAGGACTTAGTTATCAATTATCCTATTAAAATTAGTATGTGGCTAAGGCAAACCAAATCAAGTATAGTTGACGCTATATGTGATAGATTAAATGGTTTATAGAAGTGAGTCCTCTGTGATATATATCATAAACCTAATTCATTTGAATTTGTGAATATTGAATTTCAAAGCTTATATTTGGTAGTTTATTTTAGAGTAATTTATTTCAATTAAAAACAATTGTTGTAATATTATCTCAAAACGTCACCTAAATTATAATTTTAATTGATCAAATCTCACGACTAAGGTCGAGAGATATAGAGACTTTACCTAAAGTAAAATGGTAAGTACTGGCACTTTGCCTTCCTGCTTTATCGTGGTCCAAAAATCGCCTTCTGGGCCATGGAGCGGCTCATGTGCTTGTTTTACACAATCTTTAGGAATCCAAAGTCAACTTTGTTTTTGGTTTTCACATATTTCCATGGAATTCAGCAGAAAGCAGATGACTATGCTAGTTCGGAGTTGGGATTTCTTTCTGTTCAGTCGTGGGACCAAAAAGGGATGGAAAATGGGCTGAGCTTGGATAAGTCCAGGCTCAAGCCTAAGCTCACAAAAACCCTCTCAACTTGGACGGGCTGAACAGAACCCGGCCCATCATGTGCCTGAGCATCCGAAGCCTCAACCATTTCGTTTATTAGTTTTCAATGGTTGCAATAATTCCTTCAAAGTAACGTCGCTCCCTTTTGGTCTTTCTCCGTCTTAATTGAACTCATTTGGTGATGTAGGATTTGACTTTAAAATGATGTGTCATTATCTCTATTGAATGGTAAATTGTATTTACTTAAATAAGTACTTATGTTCTTATCTTATTAGTACAACCTTTAAGTCCTAACTATTTACAATAAAAAAATTTATCGAAACTATTCTTAATACATCTAGTATGGCACAGTTTGAATATCTAACGTCACATAATATCATAGTGATATTTGCTCTACTCATATTAATAGAGGAGAAATCTACTCCTATCCAATTTAATTAGAAGGAAATACACATATATACCACCCTTAAACACGCATCGTGAATTTTCTTTACTTATGTCTAATTGAAGATTTATGATGACCCACTACAGATAACTCTTTTAAATTCTTTTTTTTTGACAAATTAATCAAGATGTTATTCCATCAACATAAGAAAGTACAAACAATTTGAAATATTAAATTTGATTTTGACTTCCTCTCACCAGTTCAATCTAATCATTGAAATCAAAATAGATCGGCCTGGATCTCAAATTTGATTTTCAATAGAACATCAGTGATCGATGTACAATTAAAATAATGATTCATTATCAGCAAAGATAGAGTAAATTAATTAATGTTTATGTAAAAATTAAAATCAACCATTTTATTGATAAACAAAGATGGTGACTTACTATAATCAATAGTCCCGCTTTTTAGTAGCCAATCTGATGATCCAAATCTCAAGCAAGAAAAAGCTCAGGCCAATTAAACAAGTGATAATAGCAAGGCCTAAAGAAGGTGCTAGCATTGCGTATGTGCCCGCAACGAATGCAATCACCATTGCTGCCATGGACCATAAGGTGAAGCAAAAGGAAGCGCCTAACAGAGCCTCATTAAAATCTTTAGTTTCTTCAATTATAAGAGACATCAAGAAGTGAGTAAAGACGGCAGAAAGAGAAAAGACCATGGCAATGGAATCTGCTACTATAAATGCTTGAAAAGCTTTATTTCTCCTCAGGATTGCAGTTCCATTATCGCTTCTATAACCGCCAGGAATGGTGAAAGCTGCTGCGAAGGCTACTGTTGCTATGAGTGCAGCCACTACCAAATGCGATGCTCTCGTATCCTTGTAAGTTTCTTCAGTAACATACTTTTGCGCTGCAACGTCTTCTGGTTCTCTTATGCGTATAACACCGTTTGAATATTGTCCTCCGCCAACATCTTTGGATAATTTTTGGATTTCCTCCTGTAATTTATTTACATTTGAATATTAATTAATTGCGTAAAAAAAATTGAATTTAATAATTTAGTTGAAAGAACAAATTAAATAATTACCTTGAGCTCAGGATAGCCATAATTCAAAATGTGTCTGACACTAACATTTTGTTTGTTGACAGCGTCATGGTTGACTCGAGCAGTCCTATGCGTAACTTCAAAGAATTCATTTCGACCGACTGCAGCAAGCACATGGAGGGCAGTGTTTCCCATGGCATCCTCCTCATTTATAAGACTCCTCGCTAACGGATCATTTTCAAGAAGATTTCTTAATCCTTCAACACCGAAACTAACCATAGCATAATGGAGAAAATTCCATCCCCTGTTATCGACCAGCTCGTAACATTCTGGATTTTTGGAAATAATTGCTTTAACTGTCCCGACATGCCCTCGGCCTGCTGCCAAATGAAGAGCTGTCATCTTTCGATCTTTGTCAGCAATGTTCGAAGCGGATTGGTCAGTTTCTAATAGCAAATTTACCGTGCCGCAATTTCCATGATATGCAGCGTAATGAATTGGAGTCCACCCGTATTGGTCTGTTTCTTTGATCATATTCTTCTTTTTCTCAAGTAATTTTTGTAATGCAGCATCGTCTAAAAATACAGAAGATAAATCAAATAATAATGAAAATTTTTAATAAAAGTAAATATTTAGAAATGGCCTAAATTTGGGGGCTATTTGTGTTGGAAATATGAGTTAAAAAAAATAGCTTTTTCAAATTCCAAATAAGCCAGAAGTCTACAGCAACAACACCAACACCAATCACACGATGAGTTATGAATAATGGCTTCAGATCAGTAACTTTGTTATCTAACAAAATAAAAACTTGCAATCATTTCCCTGTTTTTGCATCTAGAAATAACAATTTTTGCAAATTCACTAAGACACGTTTGAAGCACTATTCTAAAGACCAATTTGGTAAATCTAATTATCCTAAAACCAACTTTCCCTATCTTAGTTAACCAAAAGACCAATTTTCACTATATTTACAATTCTAAAGATTAATTTTTTAGGAGCATTTAGCAGTAAAAAAATTAATTCCTTCATAACAGCACTTAATTTCTTCATAAATTAAAAGTATTTTTGTCATTAATAAAAAGATTAATTCTCGTAAGGATATTTAGTCATTCACTGGATTAAGTGAGTTAAGTAAATTAAGTGGGAGAGAGAACGTGGCGATCGGCTCAGAGGAGAGAGGAAACAGGTCGGGTCAACTCGTTCATGAAACCTGAATCGGTGCTTCCGATTCCGGCCACATCTCCTGCAATGGAGGGTATCAACCGAACTCCCAGACGACGCGGTCATTCCCCCATCATCATTGTTGCCGTTAACAGCCTATGACCACCCCACGAACCCGTGTTAAGTCACGGAGGACGACTCCTCAAATCGGCGAGTTTTCACAGGATTTCGATCATGTCGTCACCTAGGCTTTGTCCTTTATGGCAGTCACTTCAATTTCTAACCATCAAACAGTGGCCGATTTGTCGCCGATCAGCCGTTGAAGTTTATATGTGAGCCGTAGTTAGGACGACTCCTTAAATCGGCGAGTTTTCACAGGATTTCGATCATGTCGTCACCTAGGCTTTGTCCTTGTTGAGAATGAAGCTCAAATCTGATCTCAGAGGAATATCTGACATGTCGTTTATTCATCAAGCAAAGATAAATGACTTGTCGGGCATTTAAGTTCAGAGCAGATGATTGAAGGAAACGGCATGTCGGCTGGTTTCATTAGTAGCGCACGTGATGCATCACATGCTTCACTAATTCAAACGGCAGCCGAGTTATGCGTTTTGATTCAACAGAGCCTGTGTGCTTGTGACACATGTCCTTAGCAAATTCAAGAAGCTGTTTTTACCGTTGGTTCACGCGGGAAGCTTGCTGGAAATCTGGGTTTGCTGGAAACCCAGGAGCGGGGGGGGGGGGGGATGGTTTCTTGGGGTCTTTTCTGATTGGTCAGGAGCTTGTATAAAAGGGGCAAAAGGGCCAAGTGTAATAGAGTTGGTTCATTTGCATGTAATCTCCAGACTTGTAGATTGATCTCTGAAATTAGTAAAAGATTTGCTCTGTTTTCCACAGTGAATGTAGGCAAGCAATTGCTGAACCACTTTAACTCTTTGTTGTGATCTTGTGGTATGTGTTTTCTCTTGATTACTTAGATTTGTTGTAAGCACTTGTTTGAGGTTCTTGGGTTAGCTTAAGGTGTTGATCGATTTCAGTGCACGATTAAGGATACTTAGAGTGGGTCTTGGGGGGTTCTAAATTAGCCTTTGGTTGATTTGGTTCCAACAAATTGGTATCAGAGCCTATCTCTGGGGTTCTTGGTTCTTGCAATGGGGTCAACCAAGCTTGAAGTGGAGAAGTTCACTGGCGACAATGATTTCCACCTATGGAGACTCAAAATGAGAGCCTTGCTGGTGCATCAAAGATTGGATGTTGCACTCGATGATGAGTCATCATCCAAGAAGCCAATGAAGGGGACTGAAGAAGAACTCTCAGAGGTGCTTGATAGGGCACACAGTGCAATCATTCTGAGTCTTGGGGATGGTGTACTCAGAGAGGTAGGTGGAGAAAAAACAGCAGCAGGTTTATGGAAAAAGCTTGAAGACTTATACACCAAGAAGTCAATGGCTAAAAGATTAGCCACCAAGAAAAAGCTTTATACCTTGCAGATGGAAGAAGGATCATCAATCACTGACCACATTGATGCCTTCAACAAGATCATCTTGGATCTTGAAGACATAAATGTGAAGATTGATGATGAAGACAAAGCCATGATCCTGCTCTGCTCTCTGCCAAGTTCCTATGAGAATCTGGTAGATACATTGATGTATGGAAGACAGACTCTTGCTATGGGAGATGTGAAGGAAGCTCTGAGTTCTAAAGCAGCATTCAAGAAAGAATCAAGGGATGGAGAAGGTCTGACAGCAAGAGGAAGAACTGAGAAAAGGGAGACAAACAAGAATAAAAAGAAGAGATCAAAATCCAGGCAAAAGAACTTGAAATGTTTCCACTGCCATAAGGAAGGCCATTTCAAGAAAGACTGCCCAGAATTGAAAAACAAGAAGAACAATGCAAAGGAGAAAAGTGGAGATGCTGCTGTTGCATCAGAATTTGAAGAATCTGATGGCTATGACTCAGCTGGGGTTCTAATAGCTACTGATGCTCAAACAAAAGGTAATTGGGTCTTAGATTCTGGATGTTCCTTCCACATGTGCCCTAACAAGAATTTATTCACAAACTATGAGACTTGTGATGGTGGCATAGTAGTAATGGGTAATGATTCAAGTTGTAGAGTGATTGGAAGAGGTTCTATTAGGCTGAAAATGTTTGATGGCATGATTAGGGAACTAAGGGATGTCAGACATGTGCCTGATCTCAAAAGAAATCTTATTTCTCTAGGAATGCTGGATAAAATAGGATGCCTAGTTAAACTTGAGGCTGGTACTTTAAAGGTCTTGAAAGGGTCAATGGTGGTGATGAAAGGGAACATGAGCAATGGTCTGTATGTGTTACAGGGATCTGCTGTCACAGGGGATGTTGCTTTATCAAACCAGAAACTAAACAAAACAATACTATGGCATATGAGGTTAGGCCACATGAGTGAAAGAGGGCTAGTTGAACTATCCAAACAGGGGGTTTTAGGAGTAGATAAGATAGAGCCTTTGAAGTTCTGTGAAGATTGTGTCCTAGGGAAATCTTCAAGGGTTAAATTCAGTACTGGAATCCATAATTCAAAGGGGACTCTAGACTACATTCATGCTGATCTGTGGGGACCTGCACAGACAGCTTCTCTAGGTGGGGCAAGGTATTTCTTATCTTTAATTGATGATTTCTCAAGGATGGTCTGGGTGTTTAGCTTGAAGAGCAAAGACAAAGTGTTTGAACAGTTTAAGAACTGGAAGACACTAGTTGAAACACAGACAAATAGAAAGGTGAAAAGGCTGAGAACAGATAACGGATTAGAGTTCTGCAATAAGGACTTTGATGATTTCTGCATAAAGCATGGCATGGTTAGACACAAAACAGTTAGACACACACCACAGCAGAATGGGTTAGCTGAAAGAATGAACAGGACCCTAATTGATAAGGTTAGATGTATGCTGATCCACTCTAAGCTACCCATGAGTCTATGGGCTGAAACACTAGAGACTGCTTGCTACATAGTAAACAGGAGTCCCTCTTCTGGAATTAATTTCAGAACCCCATATGAGCTCTGGTCTGGCAAACCAGCAGACTATTCTCATCTGAGAGTATTTGGCTGTCCAGCCTATGCTCATGTTAAACAAGGGAAGCTGGAGCCTAGGGCCTTCAAATGTGTGTTTCTAGGATACCCTGCTGGTGTGAAGGGTTACAAATTGTGGTGCACTGATATGAAGCCACCAAGAGCAATAATCAGCAGGGATGTGGTGTTTAATGAACATGAAATGGTACAAAACTCAGCTACTAAGCATCAAACTATTGAGAAAGAATCAGGGGGTGATAAGAAGAATTTTCTTGAGGTGGAGCTTCCAAGCTCCAGCATAGAAGCTGATAAAAGAGCTAGACCTGAGAATGCATCTGGAGTTGATCTGTCTGAACAAGAAGATGAATCAGAAGGTGATAATAACCTCAGAAATTATCAGCTGGCAAGAGATAGGAAGAAAAGAGAAACAAGGCCACCTAAGAGGTATGCATATGCAGACTTAATAGCATTTGCACTATCAGCAGCACAAGGAATAGAAGAAGATGAACCAAAGACTTACACTGAGGCTGTCAGTAGTAAGGATTCAAGGAAGTGGATTGCAGCCATGGATGAAGAGATGAGCTCACTGATCAAGAACCACACATGGGATCTGATTCCAAAACCAGAAAAGAAGAAAGTAGTTGGCTGCAAATGGATCTATAAGATTAAGGAAGGCATACCAGGTGTCGAACCACTTAGATACAAAGCCAGGCTGGTTGCCAAAGGCTTTACACAAAAGGAGGGGATTGACTTCAATGAAGTCTTCTCACCAGTAGTAAGACACTCTTCCTTGAGGATTTTGTTAGCACTTGTAGCAGTAAGAGACATGTACTTGGAACAGATGGATGTCAAGACTGCATTCTTACATGGTGAACTGGAAGAAATGATTGTAATGGCACAACCAAGAGGATATGAGGATCCAAGCAAGACTGATTATGTGTGCCACTTAAGGAAGTCTCTATATGGATTAAAACAATCCCCAAGACAATGGTACTTGAGGTTTGACAAATTCATGGTTGAAAACAGCTTTCAGAGGAGCTCTTATGATTGCTGTGTGTACCACAAAGACTTGACAGATGGAGAGAAGATCTATCTACTGCTATATGTGGATGACATGCTCATAGCATGTAAACACATGGATCAGATAGATGAACTGAAGAAGCAGTTAAAGAATACATTTGAGATGAAAGATCTTGGAGCAGCCAAGAAGATCCTTGGAGTTGAGCTGCTAAGAGATAGTAAGAACAGAATACTAAAGCTATCACAGCACACATATATAAAGAAGGTACTTGAGAGATTTGAAATGGTGGGCTCAAAACCAGTTCAAACTCCACTGTCAGCTCATTTCAGGTTGTCATGTAATCAGTGTCCAAGGACTGAAGATGAAAGGGCTGAGATGATCACCACTCCATACTCAAGTGCTGTGGGATGCTTAATGTATGCTATGGTCCTAACAAGGCCAGATATCTCTCATGCAGTGAGTGTAGTTTCCAGATATATGAGTAACCCTGGAAAGGAGCACTGGAGAGCTGTGAAATGGATCTTAAGATACCTCAGTGGAACTGCAGACTATGGCCTCATCTATGGTCAAACAGGAGGTACAGAGGTTAATGTTGAAGGCTTTGTGGATGCTGACTATGCAGGGGACCTAGACAAAAGGAGGTCTTTGACAGGCTATTTGTTCACTCTCAGTGGCTGCACCATAAACTGGAAAGCCTCTTTGCAAAGTGTGGTAGCTTTGTCAACAACAGAGTCAGAATACACTGCAGCAGCAGAAGCCTTTAAGGAGGCAATATGGCTCAGAGGAATGGTTACAGAATTGGGGTTTGAACAAAGGCAGGTGGCTATCCATTGTGACAGTCAGAGTGCCATTTGCCTAAGCAAGAACCAAGTGCATCACGAGAAGACAAAGCACATTGACATTAAACTGCATTTTGTCAGGCTAGAGATGTCTAAGGGTGTAGTGAAGCTGGTGAAGATACACACTGATGACAATCTAGCTGATATGCTGACAAAGTCTGTACCAGCAGCCAAGCTTGAGTTCTGCATGAACTCAGCTGGAATCTGCAGGCTGTAAATCTGCAGAGAAAGAGTGGAAGACAGAAGCAGAAGAATGACTGATTTGAGTTCAAGGTGGAGAATGTTGAGAATGAAGCTCAAATCTGATCTCAGAGGAATATCTGACATGTCGTTTATTCATCAAGCAAAGATAAATGACTTGTCGGGCATTTAAGTTCAGAGCAGATGATTGAAGGAAACGGCATGTCGGCTGGTTTCATTAGTAGCGCACGTGATGCATCACATGCTTCACTAATTCAAACGGCAGCCGAGTTATGCGTTTTGATTCAACAGAGCCTGTGTGCTTGTGACACATGTCCTTAGCAAATTCAAGAAGCTGTTTTTACCGTTGGTTCACGCGGGAAGCTTGCTGGAAATCTGGGTTTGCTGGAAACCCAGGAGCGGGGGGGGGGATGGTTTCTTGGGGTCTTTTCTGATTGGTCAGGAGCTTGTATAAAAGGGGCAAAAGGGCCAAGTGTAATAGAGTTGGTTCATTTGCATGTAATCTCCAGACTTGTAGATTGATCTCTGAAATTAGTAAAAGATTTGCTCTGTTTTCCACAGTGGATGTAGGCAAGCAATTGCTGAACCACTTTAACTCTTTGTTGTGATCTTGTGGTATATGTTTTCTCTTGATTACTTAGATTTGTTGTAAGCACTTGTTTGAGGTTCTTGGGTTAGCTTAAGGTGTTGATCGATTTCAGTGCACGATTAAGGATACTTAGAGTGGGTCTTGGGGGGTTCTAAATTAGCCTTTGGTTGATTTGGTTCCAACAGTCCTTTATGGCAGTCACTTCAATTTCTGACCATCAAACAGTGGCCGATTTGTCGCCGATCAGCCGTTGAAGTTTATATGTGAGCCGTAGTTAGAATCGTAAAAGAAAATAAATTGGTGAAGAAAGATGAGATAGTAGTAAAGAACATTATTTAAAACAATAGAACTATCAAACCCACCTTAAGGGCTTCACATGTATCAAAAACTATATAATTTTTTCTAACTCAAATTTGAAATCGTTATCTACTTTTTTTTTAATTTAAATTAGTCAGTATGAGTCTCAATATTTGATTCAATCATAAATAAAATTGAATTATTCACTTCTAATTTGAAAGCAATTCAACCAAATAATTAATTGAAACTAAATTCAACTGCTCTTACTTCTCCTCAGTGTGGGATATTATAGTATTTTAAAATACTAATTTATATCTGACAATTTATCCTAATTAAATTTATGGCAATTAATAATTTATTAATGAATTAAAAGGGTGTATTTACTTGAACAGTTGAACATTATGGAAAGAATCTATTAATAGAAAGATATCAATATTGAAATTCCTACTGAAAGGGTATAACTGAACTTACCGAAAGAAAATTCCTTTGCTGCAGCATGTAAAGCCGTCGTTCCGTTGGGGCCTTCATGAGACACTGATGTGCTGTTTTCCACTAAGGCAAGCACCATATCAGAAGACTCATACTCAGCAGCCATGTAGAGTGGCGTTTTGTTGTAATTATTTGCAGAGTATGTATAATCAGGGTCTTCTTTCGTCAGTATTTTCACCACACCGACGTTTTTGTGAGACACTGCCTCGTGGAGTGCTGTATTCTTCTCGTTATTCACCATCCTAATCATCTGCCTGGCAGCTCCTACCCTGCTCTCTAGCTCTTCATTTTCATGTTGAGGTAGTTTTGCTCTTTCCACCAGAACCCTCACTATATCAGAATGGCCAAATTTTGCTGCAACGTGAAGTGGAGTATTACCTTTGGCATTAACTTGTAGTAGCAGCGATGGGCATTTCTCAAGTATTTCTTTTACGAACTTCGTTGACACCTTTTCTCTTTCTTGGGATATGATGTTGATATGCAGGATTGTGTTTTTGGTCTTTGCTGTTAACAAGCTCTCAATTACCTCTCCTGCCATCTCTTTGAACGGTTCCGAATTTCCCGCAGCTGCAGCTTTGAAAAAATTTGGGTCCATTGGCTGCTTAATTTCACCATTGCTGTCCAATGACGGAGCATCCTCAGTCTCAATGGAAACGGGATTCATGTTGGCGAAGTTGATCTATTAGATAAGGGTACCCAGTATCTCGGAGGTACTCACAGATCTTCTTCTAAACCTTACATGTATGTATATATGACTTGAAAAGTGTAGTATTTTTCACACTTAAATTCTTGCTTTTTTTGACAAGGTAGGTATCGACATTAATTCTTACTCTTTTGACAAGCCAAGAATCAACATTTTTAACCTTGATTTCTTCCTCATGCCCTTTTAGTTATTCTTGCTTTTTTTGACAAGGTAAGTATCGACATTAATTCTTACTCTTTTGACAAGCCAAGAATCAACATTTTTAACCTCGATTTCTTCTTCATGCCCTTTTAGTTAAATAAATAAATAAATTGAGATTAGTCGTTCTCGTTGGCAAACTAATCAATTTCTCAATTGTGTGCTTGTATGTTTAATTAATAATTAATTAAACTGTGGCGCAATATTTTTAAGAACCCAGACAAAAAAATATATATACCAATTAATTATTAAAGTTGACTATGGTTTCTTCTATTGTTTTGTCCTTAACATTGAAAAAGTCTGCATAGCCATATCCGCAATCTTTAAATACTGCAGCCTTCCTTATCACATTTCGATCGGATTCCATATACAGTTCTGCTCTTTTTGTTTGTTGGGTAAAGAAAGTGACTCTCAAATGACTGCAAACAATAAAATAATAGGGGAATACTCTATGAGTACATTAATTCTAGAAAAGAAAAGTGATTCATAGTTAATTAATTAAAAATCAATGGAGCACTGCATCAGCAAGGACCCGCCACCACCACTGGCAGAGGAACGATCAACTAAAAAAGCGAGATTTAGAGGTCACGGCAATGAAGATGAGAATCCACTTCCGATATCTTTTAAAGATAAGTTAATGGAAGATCAGAAGAATGGGGAAGAGGAGCTTCTGGGCAGAGACGATGAACTGGAATTTGATCCAGAAGACGTTGTTCTCAGTGAAAAAGGAAGCATCCCATCCATTTCCTTCTCTGAAAAGATCCAAGCACAGTTGGTGAAACCATGGAGAAACACGGTGGTGGTCAAACTTCTTGGGCGAACTCTTGGCTATCGGGCGCTCTGCAACAAGTTAAATGAGATCTGGGAAAAGATACAAGGGTTCTCTGTTATTGACCTGGAGAATGATTTCTTCCGGGTTAAGTTCAAAACAGAAGGGGACGCCCATTATGCTCTAACACAAGGTCCTTGGATCATTCTCGGTCATTACCTCACTATCCAACAATGGAACCCTCACTTTGATAGCTCCAGTGAAGATATTGAAAACATCGTTGCTTGGATCCGACTACCCGGAATGTCTCTACACTATTATCATAAGAGGGTTCTTCGCATGCTCGGGAATGTCGTTGGAAAGGTGATCCGAATAGATTACAATACCGAATCCATAACAAGAGGGAAGTTTGCACGGATTGCAGTTGAGATCTCCCTTAAGAAACCTCTTTGTTCCCAGTTTTTTCTCGATGGCAAAATGCAAAAGGTGGAATATGAGAATTTACCTGTTATTTGTTTTAATTGTGGGATTTATGGCCATAAGAATGAAAACTGTCATCAGCTCAACACAAGGGCAGGTCAAACAGAGAACTCAGAAAATAATAAGGCTAGGAACGGTCACGGTAGTGGTGGTGGTGAGCAACCGTCGTCCTCCACAATCTCTCCGGCAAACCCTTCATTTGGGCCTTGGATGATTGTCAGCCGAAAAGGGAGGGGAAGAGTCAACAATGGAGGTGGCTTTAACAATTTTTCAACTCGTCATCGGGATGCCAATTTTGATGGGGGTTCAAGGTTTGAAGTGCTCGAAAAAGAAAATGATGATGTTAGAAGTTTTGCCCACCCTAGAGGACACAATGGGCCCATAACCGAGAAGGATCAACCCACTTTCCACGTTAAAATAAACACCAAAAAGAATCCCAAGAAACCTACTGCCACAACCAGCCATACAAATGTTAATTCTACAGCTATGCAAAGTTTAAAAGATCAAAAAGCCAAACACGCATGCTTGAATGAAAACCTTATTATCTCTCCAAATCACAAACGGACAGAAATATTGTCATGTTCACAGCCAAAAGTCCCTGTAACTTCCACCAACCTTCCTCTCCCCACCATTGTTCCCACTAGCTTGGACCCAGCAAAACATACGGTATTAAAATTTGTTTCCCAATAACACTTTCATTCTATTTCGAAGGGGGTCAGTTTAGCTCTATCTTCACCAAATTTAGAGCTTGCTGATCCTAATATACTTATTGAACAACAAGACAAACCTCCTGATGAAGATTTGGTAATAGATGCCAATGAGGAAGATGATCCGGATGATGAGAGCTTTAAGAGTGAGGGTGAAGGAGGTGACTCAGAATCTGATGATAGCGATACATCTTTGGACGCTGAAGACAACATGGTTTCAGAATGAAGTCTGGCTTCAACAGACTCCTCCTAGTTTTCTCTTTATTTTAATGAATTTATCTATCTTTTTTTGGAATTGCCAAGGGGTGGCTTCACCGGGTTTTAGACGAGCTTTTATCACAATGAATAAAATTTATAACCCTGATGTTGTTGCGATTTTGGAACCTAGACTCAGTGGAGTTAAAGCTGATAACTTTATTAAATGTAATGGCTTTGAGTCATCGCATCGAGTGGAAGCTGAAGGTTTTTCAGGGGGTATTTGGATATTATGGAAAGAAGAATTCAGGATGGAGTTTGTCTTTAATCACAAGCAGTACATCCACTTTAAAGTCACAGATCTTTCTGGTAATTGGTCGTGGGTCACTGCCGTGTATGCTAGTCCCAACCCAAGTTTGAGGAGGGAGTTATGGAGCAATCTTGACCTGGTAGCTAAGTCAGTTACAGGACCATGGCTATTAGGGGGAGACTTCAACTCGATCCTTCATGCTTCAGAGAAGAAAGGGGGTTCAAAAAAAGGCACTGGTGTCTGTCGACTGTTTAACAAATGGTTTCATGATAATCAGTTCATGGATCTACAATTTAAAGGGCCTTGTTTCACTTGGTCGAGGAGATCTCTCTTTAAAAGATTAGACCGAGCCATATGCAATGACCAGTGGAATGTGTCTTTTATGGAAGCTTCAGTGTTACATCTTCCAAAAATCCAGTCTGATCACCGTCCGATCCTTGTCCGATTTGGCCCTAGTTCGAAGAAGATAAATGGTGTTAGGCCTTTTCGTTTTTTAGCTGCTTGGTTGACGGACCAATCCTTCCAATCCCTAGTGGCTAAGGAATGGTGTAACTCTAAGGGATATATTCGGGCTGCTCATGATTTTGTGGATCAAGTTAGTACGTGGAATAAAGAGAAGTTTGGGAATATTTTTAGACGGAAAAGGCGTTTATTGGCAAGAATAAAGGGGATTCAACATGCTCTGGAGAATTTTGATTCAAACCGACTTCTTGAGCTTGAGTCAAAGTTGAAGATGGAACTTGAAACCATTCTATCCCAGGAAGAGTTACTGTGGTACCAAAAGTCAAGGAGGGAATGGGTCTCATATGGGGATAGAAACACTGCGTTTTTTCACAGAAAAACAATAACGAGAAGAAGAAGAAATCGAGTGGATGCAATTCAGAGCAGTGAGGGTACGTGGATTTATAATAAAGAAGAGATCAAGTCCCATGCCATCGACTTCTTCTCTAAACTCTTTTCTTGTAATGATGGAGTGAGTTTTCATTGTCCAATTGCTAATGCTTTTCCAAAAATGGATGAGTCCAGCTTAGCTGATCTTGGCAGAACTGTTCTTAACGAAGAAATTAAAGCTACAGTTTTCGGAATGAACCCTCTGAAAGCTCCTGGAATTGATGGACTTCATGCTCTATTTTACCAGTCGCAATGGGATGTGGTGGGTTCATCAGTTTGTGAACTTGTGAGCAATATTTTTAAAGGTAATCCCCTCCCTCCAGAACTTAATAAAACCCTTCTTGTCCTTATACCAAAAACAACCAATCCCACCAACTTGAAGATGTTCTGCCCCATTAGCTTATGCACAGTGATGTATAAAACGGTCACAAAAATCTTGGCAAATAGGTTAAAAGGAATTCTACCGGAGTTGATCGGGCCAACCCAGACAAGCTTTGTTCCTGGAAGGCAAATTACAGAGAATATTGTGATGGCGCAAGAAATTATCCACTCCATGAGAAACAAAAGAGGAAAAGTCGGGCAGCTGGCTATCAAAGTGGACCTTGAGAAAGCATATGATCGGCTGAGGTGGGATTTCATCCATGATACGCTTAAGGCTGTTGGTCTGCCTAAAGAGTTTATTCAGATTACAATGGAGTGCATTACTACGGTTAGAATGCAAATTTTATGGGAAGGGGAGATCACTACAGAATTTACTCCGTCCAGGGGAATCAGGCAGGGTGACCCTCTTTCTCCTTATATCTTTGTTCTATGTATGGAGCGCCTCAGCCATGCAATTAATTTGGCAGTAAGAAATGGAAGTTGGTGTCCTATACGTCTCTCGAGAAATGGTGTCCCTCTAACTCACCTGTTTTTTGCAGACGAACTCCTTCTTCTCGCCGAGGCTTCTTACAATCAAGCCTATGTGATCAATGATGTGCTGAATATTTTTTGTAGTTGTTCGGGAGAATTGATTAGCAAACAGAAGACTCGGGTCTACTTCTCAAAGAATGTTACTGCAGAACAGGCAAGGAAAATCAGTGACTCATTGGGATTTACTGCTACAGATAATCTTGGCAAATATCTTGGAATGCCGTTACTTCACAACAGAGTGACAAAAGCCACTTATCAAGAAATTGTAGATAATGTGGATAAAAGATTGTCTGGATGGAATGCTTTGTATCTCTCCCTTGCTGGGAGAATTACTCTAGCTCAATCGGTAATTCAGGCGATCCTTATTTTCGCAATGCAAACAACAAGGATCCCTCATGGTATTTTGGATAAAATTGATCAGATTTCTCGAAGATTCATTTGGGGGAGCAAGAATGGCAGCCGTAAACTCAGTTTAATTAATTGGGAAAAGATCTGTTCTCCAAAAGTTGAAGGTGGCCTAGGTTTTAAAAATCTTACAAACATGAACAATGCTCTCCTCATGAAAATTGGATGGAATGTACTAACCTCTACTCACAGTCACTGGATTCGGGTGTTGAGATCAAAGTATGGGCTTGATTCAGATTTTATCCCCTCCAAGCTTGAGAATAAACGCAGCTCTTATCTCTGGAAAGGCATAAGCAGAATATGGGAGTATGTGTTACAGGGCACGAGATGGTCGATTGGAAAGGGAAATAAGGTAAATTTTTGGCAACAGAGTTGGGTTTCAGAAGAGCTTTTCATTGCTAATCATACTATAACTCAAATACCGGATGATTTGAAGAATAAATGTGTGGCAGATTTTGTGGATATTGAGGGAAATTGGAATTGGGGCATGTTTGGTCATTTTCTTCCCCATCAGATTCTTCTCCAGATTGCAGCAATCAAACCACCTTCGGATGCCAACAACGAGGATCAACCTTTTTGGACTCACTCAAAATCAGGAAAGTTCACCTCCAAGTCAGCGTATATCTCCCTTAATAATCCTATCTCCCAGAATGATGCCCATATATGGAATTTGATTTGGCGGTGGAAAGGACCCCAGAGGATTCGTATTTTCTTATGGCTGGTGATGCACGGAAGAATTAAAACAAAAGAGGAGCTACTTAAGAGGCACATCCAAATTCCAATGGACTGTGATTATTGTGGACATGAAAAAGAAGATGTTCTCCATGTTCTTCGTGATTGTGTTGTTGCAAAAAGAATCTGGAATCACTTGGTCCCAGGCACGTTCAAGCAATTGTTTTCCTCTCTTGACCTCCATGGCTGGCTATGCTTCAACTTGGGCAATGAGGGTATCAATAAGGGTGTGGATGAATGGGCCTGCTTATTTGGTGTAGCTGTTTGGAAGATTTGGTTCTGGCGCAACCAATTTGTCTTCACACATAATGCTCCTTGCTGCACTCAGATGGTCACGGAAATCAGGTCGTGGGTTCAGGATATCCATAGTGCAAGAGCTGATCTCAATGTGGTTTGTTCCAGTAAAATCATCAAAGAAATTGGCTAGCAAGCTCCCTCGGAATCCTTTTTCAAATTGAATACAGATGGTTCTCGATCAAAAAATGGGTTGGCAAGTGCTGGAGGATTAGTGAGGGACTGCTCTGGCAAGTGGCAGTTCGGTTTTGGCATGAATATTGGTCTTTGTTCGGTGACTTCTGCAGAATTATGGGGTTTGTTTCAAGGTCTTCATCTTGCATGGAATCGGGGTATCCGATACTTAGTGGCAGAGGTGGACAGTCAATGTGTCTTTCAACTTATCAATTCCTCAAGAACAGAGCCTAACGCACACCTTTCACTTATCAATGCCATCAAGGAGTTGATGAGTAGAGATTGGCAAATTTCAATTAAGCATATATATCGGGAAGCTAATTTCGCTGCTGATTTCATGGCTAAGTTGGCAGGATCTTTACATCTTGGCTTTCATATTTTTGATAATCCGCCAGACGGTATTGGCTATTGGTTATGTAATGATATGTATGGGAATACTATTCCCCGCTCTGTTTTGTCCTAATTTCTATTAGGCTCCATTGTATCAAAAAAAAAGAAAAGTGATTCAATGTTGCCTCTTAGCCTTCTTGTTACTTATTAAATCACTTCTTAAAATGATACTACATGGAATGTGTCATTCATGTGCTAATTATCGACATTTATATGTTTCATTTGACAGAAAAATGTCTAAGAGTATGGTTCGTGCATTGCATTATGGGATATTAAAATATTATTTACATTAAATTAATGATAAGGCGATGTTTAAAAAAATATGAGAATGGGTTAAAGGCTGTGCATTAGCTTACTTTTTTTTTTTGTTTCTCTTGCTTTTGCTTTTGACTTTTCTTTTAACTTTTACTTTTGTTTTATAATAATGATAAAAAATAATAATAATACTAACAACAACAACAATAACTTTTTAATTTAATTTAATTGAATATAATATTATATAATTTTTATTTTTACATTATAATTATTAATATAAATTAATAAATATATAATTTATTATAACTAATAATAAATATTTAAATATGAATAAATATAAATAATATTAATTTAAAATTAATAATAATATAAAATATTAGTATAATGTAATATTTAATTTAAATTAATCACAAAGAAAATCAATACAGTACAATATGATACCAAACGTTGTATAACATTATTATAATACAGTATCAATACAATACATCAGTATTAAAATAATAAAATACAACATAATATAATATAATGTACTAAACACACCCTAAGTGATTTATTAATTAATTAACTATTATTTATGTATATGGAGATTCTTTACCTTAGTTTAACATATGTCGTTATTCTTCCACGCACCTTTAATTGATTTACACAAGTATCACAATGGTTCCACTGGAACAATCTTATTATGCAGTTCCCATCCGACAACTTCAAAGTGTTACAATTGTTTAGTTTATACAAAATGTATTTACACACTCTGTCTCAAGTCCACTGAGGCCTCGAGTTCAAAGTTACATCTCTTCCCATACCCTTGCAAGGTTCAGTATTTTAACATTGAAATCATGGTCCATTTGGTAGAAATATGAGCAATATAGTTTCATTAAAAGCCTAAATCAGCTAGAACAGCTGTACACAATGGCGTTGAACAATGACTTGAATACAGTAACTTTATTATTTAAAGAGTAGTGTTAGAGAGAGAGAAGCACGAGAGAAAGACGAGAAAATTTTGTTCTCTCTCTCTACCCACTCACTCTCTCCTACTCCTTTCTTCATTGTTTCTTTCGTCTTTCTCTCGTGTTTCTCTACACCAAGCATTTTCCTTATTTAAATGCTACACTTTTATGTGGAGGAGAATAGAGTTTTTGTGCACTCGACATTTTTCTAGTTAATGTTGGTTTACTATTTTAATTGGCAAGAGAAATGTTAAATCAATCATGGGGTGACAGACCGCTGAGAAAAACAAAGGCAAAACGATGAAGTTTTTTCAATGGGGAAAAAAATTACTAACTCAATCCCTAGGGTCGAGTATTAACTAGCTCCACTCACCCGGCAACGGACAAAATACAACCCTTGAAAATTGGAACTCCAGGATAAACCAAAGGAAAAGAGTCTTCGGAGAAGCCTAAGAAATCAGTGACAGTATTTTTTCGAGAAGAAGCTGCCTTGACCTGAAAAAAAATGTTAAATCTTCTTTTTCTCAAGTTAAATTATTGGGAAAAGGATAAATACACTCCCAACGTTTAGACAAAGGGATAAAACCCCCCTAACGTTTTGAAAAAAAATATTTACACCCTCATTTACTGACAGAAATAATAACTTTTAACGGAAATAGTAATTTTAATATATAATTACCGTTATACCCTTCTAGCGTATAAAAATAATTATTAATTGTCCAATTTATCCATATATTGTTAATAAAATTATAAATATATTCCCATTGCCTAATTCCTCTATTTAAATTTTTATCAAATTCTCTCTTTAAACCAAATAAATTTAATCCATTACTCAAGAATAAAAATAAATAAAATTAGTTATTAATGCCATAAGAATAACAATTCTCTGCATGTCAATTATTTAAACTTGTATAATCAACAAAATAAAAAAAACTGGTTACAACAATAATTACAAAATTCTTATCTTAATTGTATTAAATTCCTATAGACATAAAAATTGATAAAATAAATAAAATTAGTTATTAATGCCATAAGAATAACAATTCTCTACATGTCAATCATTTAAACTTGTATAATCAACAAAATAAAAAAAAAGGCTGGTTACAACAATAATTACAAAAATCTTATCTTAATTGTATTAAGTAACATATCCAATAGACAAAAAATTTGATAATAGATTAAATTTACTTGGCTTGAAGAGAGAATTTGATAAAAATTTAAAGAGAGGAATTGGGTAATGAAGGTATATTTGTAATTTTATTAATAATAAATATACAAATTGGACAATTAATAATTTTTTTTATGTGCTAGAAGGGTGTAATGATAATTATATATTAAAATTACTATTTTCGTTAAAAGTAATTGTTGCCGTTAGTGAATGAGGGTGTAAATGTCTTTTACGAAACGTTTGGAGAGTTTTTATCCATTTACCTAAACATTAGGGGCGTGTTAGTCATTTTTCCTAATTTTTTTAATGTATCAAGTGATACAAAAAAATAGGTCTCACAATTATGAAGCATATTCATATTAATAAATATACAGAAAGGCACAAATTTGTTGGGCCTTTTACGTTGGAAATATGAAACAAAATAACTTTTTTTAAAGACCAGCTCAGCCTAAGCAGCAACACCCATTAAAACTCAACTGCGATGAACAATAGCTTGACAACAGAATTTTTTGTTATTTAAAAAAAAAAGAAAGTTACAATCATAACCTTGTGGCTGCAGCCGGAAACCAAATAATTGCTTCCTACAACGAAGAATTTGTTATCGGACCAACAAATACGAACTCAGAGAAAATTCCTCAAGGCGGGTGCAAAGCATTGTCGTAAAGGGTAATTTTCACTATACTACAACATCGGACGCTGTCATATCTTTGTAATCATATTTAGGAAGTCAAGATAATCTTTTTGTAATTCATCTAGATAGGGGCGAACCTAGGAATTTTGACCAGGCACGGTTAGATTATGAATTTATTGTATGTATCTGTGTGAACGTAACCAACCAAAAAAAAAAAAATTCAAAAGATACTGCAACATCAAGAAACTTACTCAAAAGAAAGTAGGTAAAAAGTCAAATTACTATTTTAATATTGAATTTTAAAGGATCCAAACCGGAATAACTTAACAATAAATATATTTAAGTTATTTTAATAAAGATTAATTTAAGGACACGAAAGAAAAGGATTTAAAAATAAAAATACCATAAAATTTAAGGGATATTGAATTATTTTTTGGGCTAACCCGGTCGAGCCACTACCCCACGTGCCACTGCATTTGGATCTGGTGTTAGAAATTTAGCACTGTCGTCATGAATATAGCACCATCTTGATATTGTCCTCTGCCAACATCTTTGGACAAATTCTTCCTCCTGTAAATTGAATTTGAATATGAATTAATTGCATAAACTAAAAAAATAATAATAAAGTAATGAAAAAGAAAGCTGGGTTTATAAGTTGAAAGAATTAACAAATTAATTACCTTGAGCTCAGGATAGGATAGCCATATTTCAAAATGTGTCTAACACTAATATTTTGCCTATTGACAGTGTGATAGTTAGTTCGAGTCTTCCTAATCATATAGAGTTCTCCTTGGCATCCCCATCATTTATAAGACTCCTCGCTAACGGATATTTTAGTAGAGTTTTTAAATCATTAAAAAAAAAAACAAAACTGACTATTGCATAATGAAAAAAGTTCCATCCCCTGTTATCGACCGGTTCATAACATTCTGGTGTAAGGGAAAGAATTCTTTCAACTGTTCTGGCATGCCCTCGGCCCTTTGCCGAATGAAGAGCTGTCATCTTTCGATCTTTGTTCAGTAATATTTGAAGCAGTTTGATCAATTTCTAATAGCACATGTATCCGTTGATATTGATTATGATATGCAGCGTAATGAATTGGAGTCTACCCATAATGGTCTGTTTCTTTGATCAGACTCTTCCTTTTTTCAAATAATTGTTGCATCGCATGATAATTCATTTCTGAGTGTAAAGAGCCAAAAGATAAATAAAATTGTAATTCAAATTCAATGTTTATACACCCCCAGCCTCCCAGGATTTAAATGTGGTGACCAACTAAATATAATTACTTGAGAATCATTCTGTCAGACCCGTGGGCATGAAAGAGCATGAACAAAACCTGCAGCAAAAGATCTAAATATTGAAGTTCGCACTGAAAGGGTATAATCAAACTTACGGAAATCCAGCTGCATTACTGCAGCACGTAAAACTGTCCTTCCGTAGGCGCCTTCATGGGACATTGATGTGCAGTTTTCTAAAAAGGCTAGCATCTTATGAGAAAAGTGCTCATACTCATCAGCCATGTGGAGTGGCGTTTTGCCGCAATTATTTGCAGAATATGGATATTCAGGTACTTATCTCGTCAGTATTTTCACCACACCCACTCTGCCATGAAACACTGCCTCGTGCAGTGCAGTGCAGTATTCTTGTTTTCATTCGTCACCCTAATCATCTGCCTGGTAGCTCCTAACCCGCTCTCTAGCTCTTCATCTTCATGTTGAGCTTATTTTGCTCTTTTAATAAGAACATTCGCTATATTAAAATGGCCGAATTTTGCCGCAACGGGAAGTGGAGTATCACCTTTGCCATTAACTTGTGTTTGTAGTGATGAGCATATCTCAAGTATTTCCCCTACGAACTTGATTGACACATTTTCTGTTCATAGGCATATGATGTTGATATGCAGGATCGTGTTCCTGGCCTGTACTGTTAATAAGCTCTCAATGGCCTGTACTGTTAATAAGCTCTCAAATTTTTCTCGCCATAACTTTGAAGGATTCAGCATTGCCATCAGCCGCAGCCTTGAACAACTTTGGATCCATTTGATTAATAGTTCATTTTTACATGCATGTCATACATTAAAGGAAATTAAAGAGAGAAAAACAAAGAGAGAATTTAAAATTCATAAAAGAACAGCAAATTAAAAAGAGGCTAATCGTAGAAATAAACAATGATTAACAGACACAAAAATACAATTAATTATTAAAGTTAACAACGATTCTCAGTAAATCAATAAGATAGTATTGTATGATTACTGATAGTTGCATTAATTCCACAAATAGAAAAGTGATCCAACACTGCCTGCTAGCCCTTCTTCTCTCACTGGAACCTTTATGATGCTCGTGTAACTAAATTAAAGGTTCATGGACGAATAAAGAACATATATAAAACGAAGGTAAATAATTGAATCTCCACAATATATTAGATTGTTGGATGGTCGAGGTATAGCTTGTTGATCCTAATTTTATAACGAACGGAAGCTCCCTTAATAGTTACACCTTTGAGTAATTCTGACAATGAGGATTCCGATAGTACGAAATTGTAGTTTAAAATAAATTAAAACATAGTACTATGGGTGCAATGATTTGCACATTTTTTTCATAGTGCATTGTTTCATTTACACGCGGACGTAATCGTATGTTAAGTTTTTTTTTACCCTAGATCGTGAAGATGAAAGTTTTTTTTTCATTTAATTTATATTATTAATTATGTTCAGCATTTTATGACTTACATATTTTGAAAGCGATCATGTTGAGACGAAGTTGTTGGGAATTTTTGTATTGATATTATTGGAAGCGTTTGGATGATTTTGTGATTTGCTTGATCGATGGATTGAATATTGTTTGATTGCATCATGTAAAAAATAATATAATATTAATAGAAGAGGGAGAAGTTACTCTTTAATGTTGAAGAGATAGAAGTACAATGCAACTTAAAGAGGTTTCTGATATCCTTTTTACTGTTGTAAATCTTCAAATAGAAATTGAAGTCTCATTCGAAGAGTCTTATTCACTCCTAACAATGCTCTCTTGTATATGACAACATATGAATGTGGTCCTCTACCATTATATTTAGACAAATTATGAACTTCTTCCTATAAATTTACATTTGAAAGTATTAACTAATAGCATAGAATAAAAAAGGTAATAAAGTAAAGAAAAAGAAAATAGGCTAGCTTGATATGTAAGTTGAGAGAACAAATTAATCTAATTACCTTGAGCTCACCGGAGCCATATATCAACACGTCTATAACACTAGCATTTTTCTTGTTGACAGCGCCATAGTTGCCTCGAGTGTCATATCACACTAGTTGCCTCGAGTGTCATATCACACTTTAATTTTAAAGAATTCTTTTGGACGGATAGCGGCAAGCACATGGATTTTTTAGAATATTTTTTAATTCACCAAATTTAAAACTAAACATAGCATAATGAAGAAAATTCCATCTCCTCTTATCGACCAGTTCACAACATTCTGGATTGAGGGAAAGAATTGTTTTAACTGTTCGGGCATGCCTTGCCAAACGAAGAGCTGTCATCTTCGATCTTTGACAGCAATAATTGAAGCAGTTTGATCCTCTTTTTAATAGCATATGTATCAGTTGATATTGATCATAATATGCAGCGTAATGAATTGGAGTCCACCCCTATTGGTCTTTTTTTTGGATCAGACCCTTGTTCTTATCAAGTAACTTTTGAAAGGCAGCCTTATCTGAGACGACATAAGATAAGTCAAATAATAATCAAAGGTTTTAATAATTTAAATATGCATAATTATATGGCCAAAACAGCCTGCGATATCACAAATCAGCAAATACAATGACAACGAATAATGGTTTGAGAATAATAACTTTGTTATTCAATAAAGAAGATGCAATGATTACCCAGTTTTCGCTACTGCAAACCAGACATTTGCCTCGCACAATCATAAGTTGTTTTCCCACCTGCAAACACCAACTCTTAGAGGATTAGTCAAGGCATGCCTGGAGCGCTATCTTAAAGGTCAATTTTTGCTACTCTAAGGAAGAGTAAAAAAGTAAAGAGATTAACCATGGTATGAGTATACAGTCCAAGCGCAACCATTTAGAGTAGCAAAAGAAAATAAGTTGGTGAAGAAAGATGAGAAAGGAGTAATGAGTATTATTTGAAACACAAATGAACTATTTAATTCGCCTATTATGTCCCCTACATGAAAGCCCTCTACAAAATTTTTCCTAGTTAATCATTTCCTAATGAATTAAAATGGCCTATTTACTTGAACATTATGGACAGAATCTATTAATTAATAGAAAGATTTCAGGATTGAAATTCCCACTGAAAAGGCATCTAACTAAATTTACCATAATAAAAGTGCATTGCTGCAGCATGCAAAGCCGTCTTTCCGTTGGGGCCTTCATAGGACACTGACGTGCTGTTTTCTAATAATCCAATCACCATCTCAGAATATCGTCCCTTGGCAGCCAAGTAGAGTTGCGTTTTGCCTTAGTTATTATCAGAATATGGATAATCAGGGACTTGACCCGTTAGAATTTTCACCACCTGGGCGTTGCCATGACACACTGTCTCGTGCAGTGCTGTATTGTTCTCATCATTCGTCATCTCATCATCTGCCGGGCAACTGGTTTTGCTCTTTCAATGAGAAATCTCACTATATTAGAATAGCCGAATTTCGCAGTAAGGTGGAGTGGAGTATCGCCTTTGGCATTGACTTGTGGCAGCACTGATGGGCATATCTCAAGTATTTCTTCCATGAACTTGGTTGACCCCTTTTTACCTTTGTGAGATATGATGTTGATATGCCGAATTGTGTTCTTGGTCTGTTGCTGTTAGCAAGCCCTCAATTTCATTGCTTGTTATATCTTTTTTGAAGGGTTCATCAGCATGGCCTTCAGCTGCGGCCTTGAACAAATTTGGATGAATGGAAACGGGATTCATGTTGGTTAAGTTGATATATTAGGTAAATGAATTTCTCACATGTACTCTATGTATTCTTCTAAAAGTGACATCTATAAATGTCTCTTTAAAAAAAATAGTATTCTTCACACTACTTGTGTTCTTCAATCATTTTGACAAGCCAAGTATAGAAATTCTTTGCCTCGATTTCTTCCTACATGCACTTTTTAGTTAAAAAATATAAAAACAAAAATAAAATAAAAGATCAGTACTTATGTCTTAGGCAAACAATTCAATTTCTCCATTGCGAGTTATTGTTCGATTGATAATTAACTGAAATGTGGCAGATATTTTTTAGAAGCCCAAAGGCTAAGAGTAGATAATTCATTTTTGTGTCACACACACACATATATTATTATTAACAAGAAGAGAAAAAATAAAGATAGAATTCAAACTCATAAAAGAAACTCAAATTAAATAAGGTTAATCCTAGAAATAAACTATCATTAACGGACATAAAAAAATATAGTTAAATAATTATTAATGTTAACAATGATTTCTTTTTTGTTTTGTCCTTCATATTCAAAAAGTCTGCGTATCAATGGTGGATTAGTACAGTAGACCTTCCCATTCATATTTCAATTCGGTTTCCAAATATAGAAAGTTAAGAATCAAAGTGACTTTTAGGTGGCGTTTGTTTTTTTTTTTTTCTGAAATTTGAATATACCTGAATTAGTCTGAATTATAAATAGAGTTGAATATTTGAATCTAAATGATATGTTTTTTTTGTTTGAATCGTCAGAAATAAATATTAAGTTGTCTTTTTTTTAACTTAAATTTTTTTTAAATTACATGAGATTATTGCTTAAGAGTACAACTCATATTATATAAGATTATAACTGATATTTATAAATTAGACTATTACATTACTAGGACTAGTTTACATTGATTCTTATGAAGCACGTCCAGATTTTTACCCTCTATAATATTTGAGGGATGTTTACTCCGCTTATATTTCGAAAGGGAGAAAAGTACCTTCGCTCAAATTGAGGAAGTAAATTTGAACCCCACAATGCATTGTAGGGGTTCGAACTCATGACCTCACAATTGCGAAGTCATGAGTTCTCACCACTAGGCTAAAGCCTAGTGGCTTACTTAATTTTTTTTTAAACTAATACTTTTATATTTATACTCTTACAAATTATAAATGTTAAACAAATAATAAATATCTCAAAGAATATAAACAAGATAATAGATTATTATAACATAAATTATATTCAATTAAATATAACTCTTTAATATTCTGTATTATGTATGTTAATCAATTTTGTTATAGATTATGATGCTTTTATATGAAAAAAATTCATAAAAAATTATGAAGAAAATAAAAAGATAAAATGATAATAGTCTACCACTATACATTATCACAAGTTATATAGAGATACATAATAATGCTAATTATTTAATTTCATTTTGGTAAAGATGAAAATAAATTAATTAGATAGGGTTATTTTCCAGAATATATTATACTGATATCATTCAGACTTTTTAAATTAATCAAAAAGCTAAAAATATTAGTATTTTAATTATTTAATAACTTTATAGTTGAAAATTTTCATTAATTTGAAAAAATAAATAGACTTGATGACTTAACTTATTAAAATTTGAACTGTTTGCTTTTTGACTTAATGACTTAATTGATTTAATTTTAATCAGTTAAGTCATTCAGTCTTTTTTTTTTCAACTTAATGAAGGCTTTCAGCAATTATGTCATTAAGTTATTAGCTAATTTTTTTTTAGTTTTTTACTTAATCTAAAAAGTTTGAATGCTATCATTAAAATATAATTTTCAAAATATCCCTATCTAATTAATTAATTTTTAACCTTAACTAAATAAAATTTAATAATTAGTATTATTACCCATCTGTATATAACTTGTGATAGTAGATATTGGTTAATTGTTATTTTTTTCTCTTTTTATTTTCTTCAAATTAGCATTATTTATCTTCATAATTTTTATGAATATTTTTCATAAAAAATCAACAAACTATAATAAAATTGATTAACACTTATAATATAAAATATTAAAGAGTTGTATTCAATTGAATATGATTTATATTATGATAATTCATTACCTTATTTATAGTCTTTGAGATATTTATCATTTATTTAACATTATAATTTGTAAGGCCATAAATGTAAACATTTTAATTTTCATATTTTTTTAATTAAAAAAGCAAACAACTTAATATTTATTTTTAGCTATTCAGACAAAAAAACATACACGTCATTCAGATTCAGACATTTAGCTCTATTAAGATTTCAGATAAAAAAACAAACGCCATTTAATGACTTAACTTATTAAAATTAAGTCAATTAAGTCATTAAGTTAAAAAAATGAATGGCCTCGAGTAACTAAAAAGCTATACCTTCACATCCCAAAGATAAACAATATATTTACAGATTCTTTGGCTTAGTTTTTGTATATCATGTATGACCTTTATTCTTATGTGAACCTTTAGTTGAACCGCTCGAGCATCATAAAACTACTCGTGAGATTATTACCAAAGTAGACTACCGTCATTTCATCTTTTTGTTCACCAAATTACTATGATCCCATAAATTAATAGGGAAATGTTCAATGTGATCTTTGATAGTGCATATATTCCACAAGAAGAAAGGTGATTCACGTTGCCTCTTTGCCTTTCTTGCTTCTAATTAAGTTACTCAAATTTTATGTAGCATAAAACTTTTATTGTAATATATACATATCAGTTGGACGGTCAAGGAATAATAGTATTTATTGGAACCACTGTAATGCTCGTGTAACTTAAATAAAGTTTGTGGAGGATTGCAGAACATGTATAAAACTAAGGTAAAGAATCTGCATAAATAACATTAGATTGTCGGATGATTTAGGTATAGCTTGTCAACTAATTAATAAATCACTTTGGTGTTTTGTCATCAAACAAAATTCCCAAGTGTCTATCTTTCAACAAGTAAATAACACCTCTCATAAGATATCATTAAAGGGTGAATTTGTCCAATTCCTATATTTTGTGTTACATATCCATTTAATTCTTATATTTTAAAAAATAATACAAAACATTTCTGTTGTTAAATATATGTTGTCAAGCAACCAGCATAATTAGCAATGAGGGTATTTTGAAGAAGTTTTAAGATATAAAATCTATATAGACATTTAACTTAAAATATGCAACTAAACAAATATTTAGCCTTTAATGATATCATATAAGAGATGCCATCCATATATTAAAATATAGATACTTTTGCATTTTGTCTGATGGAAAAACATCAAAGTGCTTCATTAATTAATTGACAAGCTATGCTTTGGCCATCCAACAATCTAATATCATGTATATATGGAGATTCTTTACCTTAGTTTGTATAAATTCTTTATTCCTCCACGAAACTTTAACTGATGAATTACGCGAGCATCGCAATGGTTCCAATGAGTCAAGTCTTATTATGCGATTCCCATTCGACAACTTTAAAGTGCTTCGACTGTTCTAGTTTGTATAAGATATACGTACATACACACAGTCTCAAGTCCTCTACAGGCTCCACTGCCTTTACCTTTCAACTAAATCTCTTGAATCTACTTTGAATAAATCAGGATCCATTTACCACAACTCACTGCCCCCATTGCTGCCTATTAATAACGTAGTTTCGTCATTCACAGTTTTGGAGACAAAATCCGTTGGCGATATAGCTATAGGATGATCTTTTTATTATTCTAAAAACTTGCTCTAGACAAATTTTTAAAATTTTGGTGAAAAGTTAAATTTATGAATGGCTAAAGAAAATGTAATTTTTAGCTTATCGATGTTTATGTTTTTTTTCACAAAAATTGCCGTTGGTTTTTAAAATTTGAGTAACAATAAATATAAATGTCGATTCAAGAAAATCTGAATGTCAGGTTACTCAAACTGATGAAACAGGGGAGGACTAAACTGCTCAAAACTAGAACTATTTCAGCAACAGAAGAATTTTACTAAAATGAAGGACTTTATTGATATTTTACAAGATACACTACACCCGACTAACGGCTGATACTTCTGATTTCTCTCTTATTCTTCACTCCACATTTGATATCTACAATAAAGAGTTTAGAGATATTTATAGCATATTAGAACTAATATAGACCGCATAAATATTAAATTACAAAAATTTGATGACAACATTTAGCAAATATCTCTAAATATCCAAGAGATTTTTAGAATTATATATTTTTAACACCCTTAGGTATTTTTAGGTTAGAAGTATTTCTTAATCTTTACATAATTCTTGAATCTACTTTGAACTTAGTTTTTGACCAGTGCAGTTGGATTGCATCATGAAATTGGTGTTGGACTTTTAACACTCCCCCTCAACATCAACTTCACTCTTCAGTCCATATTGAGCTACGGGTGAAACTCTTCAAACCTTTTGGTATGAAGACCTTTTGTAAACAAATTCACAACTTAATCGTTTGTCTTATGTAATGCATATCAACTTTATGTTGTAATACCTTTTCCCTCATGAAGTGATGATGGACCTCCACATGCTTAGTTCTTGCATGGAAAACTGGAATTTCGACCAAGCGGATTACCGATTGATTATTGCGATATAATGGTGTTACGTAATTTGCTGGTTGGTGTAGATCCTTCATCAACTATATCAACCAAGTACTCTCATGTGCTAACATTGTTGCCGCTCTATACTTTGCTTTTGTAGTTGATAGTGATACATTTGGTTGTCTCTTAATACACCAATAAACTACTTCAAATCTAATTCTAAAAATATACCTAGTAGTTGATCTTCTTATATCATGATCTCCGGCGTAGTCAACATTAAAATAGGCAGTTAGTTTGCAACTTTCACCTTCCTTGTACAATAGATCATAATTGATTGTACTTTTCATGTATCTTAATATTTCTCAAACTACTTCCAAGTGAGGTTTCTTCAGATTTTGCACGTATCGACTTATTAGTTCTACTGCATATGAAATGTCTGGTTGTATTAGTATTAAGTAGATTAAACTACTTACCAATGTTTGATACATAGTTCCATCTTGTAAGTCTTTGCCTTTGTGTGTGCAAAATTTTGCATTGACCTCTATTGGAGTTAAATTTGGCTTGCATTCCAACGTTCTAAATTTCTTCAGCAAGTCTTTGGCACATTTCTGCTGACAAAACAATATCCCCTCTTCTGTTCCATTAACCCCTAGACTAAGGAAGTGCCTAAGCTGACCAATCTCTTTCATCTGAAAATGAATTAAATTAAAATGATGGGAATGAATGAAAGATGAAAACAATATAAAGGAAACGCTTGAATCTTTGAATTCACACTCAACATTTTACCTTAGGTTCAATATTTCCTTTTAGTTCCAATTAATTCATAAGAGGCTATTTCCACTCCTCATAATCCTCACTCTAATAAATATGGTATCAATGACTCAGTGTACCAGAAGGTAATGATCTTCGACTAAGTGTGGTGTCAAAAACATGTTGTACTAGATGATAATAATTTTTTTGTTGACAATGTAGTAAGGTTATCCACTAAATAGCTTAGACATACTTTCTATCGACACTGAGTCAAGACGACCAATAAAATACTAAAAGGGAATTCTCTCTTTAATAAATATGGTGCTAAGTGCCTATTGTGCCAGAAAATAATGATTTTTCACTAAGGAGCCAGTATACCATGTAAAATCTAGTTAAGATACACTATATGTCGATGATGAGTCAAAACAAACACAGTAAATCAAAGAAGATAGAGTTGTTGTTCTATTACAGCGTGAGTAAAATTTTTGAGACTTTGGAATGCCTCTTCCTTTGGCCTGACTTGTAAATGCTATGGTTCTGATTATATGGTTTAAATGGTGGTTAAGAGACTTGAAGAGCTTGATGAACTAGTTGCATTGGTGGAGCTTGATGAACTAGTTGCATCTAGAGCTATTTTTCCGATTATTTGAATCCTTGAGATCATGAAACGTTGGAATGGTTTCTCCATCCAGAATTATAAGTATTAGAGTAAGGGTTGTATTTTGACTATTTTTCCTATCATATTTGTGGCATTGACTTAATCTGGATATTAATCATGGTTAAATTGATTATAAGCTTGTGGCTCTGCCGAGTTGGCAACTGTTAATGATGCTATTTGATGAGAAAGTCCTTCAACTATCTCTTTGACTTTCATGATTTCTGATCTTGACTTGCCAACATTGATTTCATTTATTCCTTAATTTTTTTTCACATTCCTGAATGATGGACTCAGCTGTTGAAAGCTATCTGCTTGTCGTTGGAAGAAATTCTAAATATCTTATGAGTTTTTTGGTCGTGAGCTAACCTCCACTTATGACCATTAGTCATTTTCATAAACAAGCTTTATCATTGAGAGAAAACAAAAACAGTCTAAGCTTATCATTTGAAAAATTTTCATATTCAAAAGTTTGGCCAACAACATGAAAATCATTTAAATGGTTGTATGGATCTTTATTTTCCAGGGCATAGAATGATGGGAGACAATTTAGCACACTGGGTTTTAACTTAAAACTCATAACAACTATATTTTGATATCTTATACATGATATACTCAAATTAGCTAATGGACTGAAGTAGTCCTTAAATGACCTCTCTTGTGGTGCTTGTGCTTGTTATTGTAAGTCCATTTCAATTTTATCATTAGTTTTAACCTCTGGTGCGAAGTGTTTTTTTTTCTCGTTCAAGATCTACAAATTTTAGATTAGGTGATTGTGACATCCGACCATGCATGTAAAGAGTATGTAAAAATAAAAAGCAAAACTAATGAAAATAAAGAAAGAGAGGGAAGAAGTTACAACACTAACCTTATCACCCTTCTATGCACTTACTATGAAAACACGCTTAAAACCTGCACACAAAATTATTTACAAAGAAAATGAACTTCATAAATTAAAATAAATTACCTCCTTGGCAATAATGCTAAAAGCTTGTTGTATAAATTTTATTATATTCCCAGCCATACGAATCTATTGTAATATAGATTTGTGGTGACGAGTGTCGATCATATAAAGATGTAGATTTAATTATGTGTAGGGTTAATTTTTAAGGGCGTATGTGAGTTGGTTGGAAGTATTTTTTATCTTAAGATTTAAAATAAAATGGCAGTCATGAATTAAATATGAAAACAATACAAATGAAATGCTTAAGTCTCTGGAATCACACTCAATATTTCACCATGAGCTTAACATTTTATTTTAATTCCAATTAATTCACAAAGGGGTATTTCCACTCCTCATAAATCCTCACTCTGATAAATATGGTATCAAACGCTTAATGTACCAGAGGATAATAATCTTCCACTAAGTGTGGTGTCAAGAACATGTTGTGCTAGATGATAATAATCCTTCTATTGATTATGTGGCAAGACAATCCAGTAAATAGCTTAGATGTACTCTCTATTGACACTAAGTCAAGACTACCTACTAAATACTAGAGGAAAATTTTCTCTCTAATAAATATGGTGTTAAGTGCTCATTGTGCTAGATAGTAAAATATTTTACTAGGGAGCTGATATACAATGCAAATTTTAGTTAAGATACATTATCTGTCGATGTTGAGTCAAAACAACCACATAGATCAGAGAGGAAAAAAAATAAAGTTACCAATTTAAGCCCATGGATCATGTTGAGGGTTCACCTTCAACCCAAGCTTGAAACTAAATTAGACACTCATGATTAAACTAGGGGTAAAATGTGAATTTTATTAAAATACATAAAAAATGAAATATGGAGAGAAAATTAAAAAAAAGGGAGTTCAAAAATGAATTTAGGCATCTCAAATTAGGGGGTCATCTATTTATAGATACAATGGGTAAATTATAGTCATCGGATAACAATAATTTGACGCTTAAGATTGCCCCGCATGACAAATTTTGATTGGTTTGAACACATCATCAATCAATGCTGTATCATCATTTTAGTCCAGTAGCATGCTGCCACATCATTGGTCAATACCACATCATCAATCCATGCCTCATAATCAGTCAAAACCATATTATAAGGTCAATAGGATGCTACCACGTCATCGGTCAATACTATGTCATTGGTCCGTATATGTGAACATTGTCATACATGTGAATAGTATCGTATATGTTAATAGTACTATATGCATGAACAATATCATATACATGGACATGCTGAATACCCCTTCATGCCCATCCTTAGGTTTGCAGCCATTCCGAGTTTAGAAATACCATTTGTTTTGCTATCTGACTTTTCGTTAGTTGTAAAATGGCTAAAATATCCCTAAAATACATAACTTATAATAAAACACACATAAAAAAATATTAGAGAATTTAAACACATAAAAATAGAAATATTAGTGAGACTTAGAGTACAAAATGACAATTTTACTCTTTACAAATATGCATTCTCTAATACTTAACAACATAGTACACACAATTGAAGTGGCTAGCTGTAGGCTTCTCATTCCACAGCTTCTCATAAAGTGATATGAGCCCTAGTTTTTTATGTGCTTATAATTTATATATTATTTTAATGCTTCCTTAACTTAATTTTATGTTAAATGTTAAATTATATTTAACTATGTTAAGTTTTATCTTAATATTTAATTTTACTATTTTAGGTACATTTTAAGAATAAAAGGGAATTAAATCAGAATATTCAACTAAGAAGAATTTAAAGAAGGAATTAATTGGAAGCTTAAGGAAATTAATGGGAGTTAAAATGGAAGAAAATCAAAGGACTCAAGGCCTATTTGTGATTCACGTGAATTAGCATTTGAAATAATTTTATTAATGGGGCAAATCATGTGAAGAATAAAGTAAAAGAGGAAAGCTTTCATGTGATGGGTTTTGGCCAAATCTTCATTGGCTTAGGAATTGACAAGTATGGCTTGCACTTTTCTGCAAACGAGAGGCCACAATTGAAGCATTACAAAAGGGCACGAGTGGAAACCACATAGTAGAGCAAGGAGAATAAGGAAAAAAAGAGCAGCAGATGCATAATCAAAGCAGAAGTCGAAAGGTAGAAAAAGAAAGAGAACAAGCTGCAAGAATTGATAAAAGCAGGAGAGTAGTAAAGGCAGATTGAGACCGAGATTGCTTCCTAAGTTTATTGTTTCCCCTTTCTTTATGAATTATCTTGCTTTAATGCTTCCAATTAAATTTATGGATTTTTTTTATATTCCCATGAACTAATTTATTTAACTCCATTAATCTATGTTATTTTTAGTTTATTATTCTTTGATTGAGTGTTCATTATCGCACTTAATGCTTTTTGAGGATGCATAATGAGATCAAGAGGAGGTTTATACATTTTTGCTCTATGTAATTAATGCCATGAATTGAATGAAAGGTGGAGATGTGATTCATGTAGTTTTACTAAGAATTTCCATAAAGTTTAATGAATCTTTGCATATTTAAATTTCACACAAAGATATAGTGGGTTAATAGGCGAATGTATTTTTTATATTACTCGAGAGATGATACTGAATAGATTAGGGAAATTTACTGTCAACATGAGTAATAGACCTTATTAGCATAGATCGAGGATTAAATTGGATTGATTATGATAAAATCAAATGTGCTAGTCTCTTAATCTCTTGGTAATTTCTGTTACTACCACTATTAGAAAAATGAGCTACCATGACAGAATTTTTGTGATAGATATTGGAAAATTAGTCATTTATCACAAGAATATAATAGACACATGATAGAATTTTCGTACATCCAAAATCCACATTAGATTTGTGATAGATTTTTTTAGATATCTGATAAACATGATAGCATATTAATATTTAATCAAACCATGAGTTTCAGGTGGAATTAATTTAGACATGAAACGACACTGTTTAACAGATTTAAAAACTTTTAAAAATAAAAATATTTATTTAACACTTAAAACGC
Source organism: Citrus glauca (assembly GCA_029633175.1). Taxonomy (NCBI): domain Eukaryota; kingdom Viridiplantae; phylum Streptophyta; class Magnoliopsida; order Sapindales; family Rutaceae; genus Citrus; species Citrus glauca. The sequence goes on from JAQOOD010000009.1 coordinate 15,616,530, forward strand.
TATCGTTTAATTATATTGACGAAACCACAAAAAAAATTCTAAGTGTTGGCACCTTTGACTCATCACTCCATCAGCAAGGGCTGAGAAACCGAAGCAGTGAAACCCCTCAAGATCCATTTATTAACCTATTTTAATATGTAAATTGGTTTTGAAATCCGTTGCATGCAAACCAAAATCATAGTGTATGTTATTGAAGGAGCCTTCGCATCATTATTTTGAACCCATGGTTTTTAGGCACAAAATCACCATACATGCTAATTGTTGCGCCTTCGCATCCATTATTGAAGCCGTCGGTGTCACTACTTCTTAGTATTGTTCAATCGACGTTGGAGAAGTCATCTTGTATTTGATGAATCCTTAGGTTTGTCATCAATTAACTTTTTTAATTTTTATTCTGAATAAATCAATTGGCCATTATAAAATTAATTGTTAGTTTTGTTGTTATCTCCCTTATTTGTTCATAATGTATGCCCTAGGTTTATCTTTATTATTATTTTTTAATTCTCGTTTGTTTCTGTTGTTATATATATATATTTAATTTTTTTATTCAAGAAGCTTATACTTTGTCCTTTTATTAAATGTAGAAATTGCTCAATCATTTAATTTAGCATGTTCTTTTCTTTTTTCTTTTAAAAAACATTTGTTCTGAATCATAGGATTTAACTGCCCTGTTCCCTTTCAAACTTGATTTCTAACATTAGGTTTGTTTAATGGTTTACTTGCCTTTCCGTTCAATGTTTACAAAATGTTTGCTGCCAATGGTTTGTTTGAATATTGTTATATTCTGTAATTTTTTAGTCAAAGCTTGCATGTGTGTTAAGTGATTTTGGTTGATGATATAGCACTTTTCATTGACTAGTGTATTTTCTTGGGATGAATCAGAAACTGTGGTCCAATGGTGTTGACATTTTTTTGCAATGATTGTGAGCTAGATTTTGTGTAATTTATTGAATTAAAAAGTGAGGCTCTATTTTCAATTGTCTTTTTTATGTTTGAAGGAAATGGTACAATGTGGGGGCAAGTTTGGTCATGTGGACCAAGTAATGTTTAGTTGCTTATTTATATATAGTCTTGTGGTCCATGAAATGCTGGATTGTTAGAATTTTCTTTTAAATAAATGTTAAGTGTATGTGGGCCAAGTTATTTAGGATATTATTAGTTGGGTATGGTTAGTCGGTGGTTTCGGTAGATGATGATAGCATGTTGGTAAAGTTACATTTGTTGCATATGATGACAAGTTTTGTTTTAAACTTATTTATTTCATTGAATTTATAAACTGAATATTAATAATGTTTTGTTGCTTAATTTATTGATAATAGAAACCGTTTATCATTGCCGCCCATTAGTACATTATGTTGAAATTTATCTCAATTATATGTCAGGTACTAGACAAAAAATGGATAAATTTTGGCTTAAATATAATAGATTGTCTGATGAGTATGAGGTTGGTGTGGCAAAATTTATTAAGACTGTAGTTGAAAGTAATCAAGAAATTAGTGTTGTTAAGTGTCCATGTGATAAATGTCAGAATTTAGCATTTCATAGGCTTAAAGAAGTGAAAGATCATTTAATTATATGGGGTTTTGATATGTCATACACAACATGAGTTTGGCATGGGGAAGATATCCGCAACAAATCTCCTGACAACATAGGTTGCCAAAATGAGAGTGGATATGTGGATTATGATGGTGGTAATATTGTCGAAATGGTTGAAGATGCTTTTAAGGATTGTGATGGTGATCCTAAAGTATTCAAAAAACTATTAGAAGATTATGAGAAGCCTTTGTACCTTGGATCAAACAGATTTACCAAGTTATCAGCTTTAGATAAATTGTACAATATAAATGACAGATATGGGTGGTCTGATAGTAGCTTTTCAGATTTGTTAAGTGCTCTTTTTGACAAGTTACCAGAAGAAAATGAATTACTTGTATCAATGTATGAAGCCAAAAAGACAATTGAGTGCTTTAAGCTTAGAGTATATCAAAATTCATGCTTGTCCAAATAATTCTATACTCTATAGAAAGGAGTATGAAAGCCTTTCTCATTGTCCTACATGCGTTGAATCTAGGTGGAAGTAAATGGATGGTAGTGTTGTTGCTTATAGGAAGGGGTCCTTGCAAAAGTGTTATGGTATTTCCCTCATGTACCTAGATTTAGGCGTTTGTTTTAGTCCTCACAAACTGGCAAAGACTTGACTTGGCATATAAATGAGAGGGAAATAGATGGTAAGCTTCGACATCCAGTTTACTCACCGATATGAAAGTTAGTTGATGAAAAATGGCCTACCTTTACGTTAGAGCCTAGAAATCTGCGTCTTGCTGAAACGACCCGCCCCGAATCCCTAGGACAAGTCTATCTAATCTCGCTTAATTGAATTAGTAATAATTCCGATATGTAAGAATTCCACCAAAAATTCGACAGAGTCTCCTATATAATTATGACATCCCCAAACTTGCAATTTATACAATTAACACTCCTAAAAATAATACAATATTTAATCAACCTCCACAACCAACTTCCTCAATTTAAATACCAGTATCCTTTAAACATATAATGTCAAGAATACAATAATTTATCCTTAGTTACAGATAAGTAATAAATTATACAATTCAAAATGTCCCAACAAAACATCTATGATTCCTAACACCAGCACGTGGCCATAATTTCAATCTAACTACTATTGCTGGGTCGACTGATGTACCTACAAATGTCCTGTAGGGAGAAAATATAATAAAATGGGGTGAGTATAAAACTCAGTGAGCTTAGTGAGTGGATAGTAGTTTTTGAAAAAATAATTTATTTAAAATAACTTAATCTTTCCTAAATCAATTTCATCAAAATATCATAAAAATTTACATAAACTTATTTAATTCAAATCATGCACTGAAATAACAATATTACATAAATATGTATAAAATCAATGAAATCATAATACTCATGATATCAAATACTGAATACCAAAAATTATCACCAAACAAGTACTCAGGGGAATAATCTCATCATATCCAGACCTCGACGGACGAGCAATTAGGGAACCATCATGCACTGGATAGACGGGGAAATATCATCTCATATCCCATGTATCTCAACATCTGTATCTATGAAATCAACATATTCCCTGCATAATCTTCTAAAAGGCAAAATCACCCAAACACACGGCCTAAAGCCTCTATGTGTGTTCTGACGAGCCCCAACGATCTCTCATCTCATATCATATGTATCACTGTATTCATGTCATGTTGCCCGTATCTCTGTATTTGAAGGGAAAGTGTATTGTCTAATGATTTTTCAAATAACCTTTTATACACATGTACATAAACATATAATCACATCTGAAATCTAATTTCCTTTTTATTCAACATATCTCAAATCCACTCAATTCTAATATCATGTATTTACTCAAAAAAATGATAATAAAATCATTAATCAAACTCATTTTCAATAATAATAAATATCAGCACGTAGAATAAAAATCAATTTTCTAGAAAATCATTAAATCGAAGCATCAAATACTTATTATCAAAACATGTTGTACTGTATGGTAAAATTAGAATATACTATGAAAATAGGTTTTATATATTCCACTCACATTGATGATGTCCAGACTCGGTATCACCAATGTTCGCGGGTTGATTCTCGCTTGCGGGCCCTCCTAATTAAATAAACGACATAATTATCATCCGTATCATGAAATACGACTAACCGTGCGAAATAAAGCCCAAAACCAAACTCCTGGATACGTAAAATTTCAAAATTACCCTTATGTCAAAAAATTACCAAAATGCCCCTGACATCGAAATTTACTGAATTACCAACCAAATCATAATTTATCAAATCATCCTCAATATCTTAAATTATCAAATTGTCCACAATTCAGATAACAAAATTAATCGCAAGTTTTGAATTTTCGAAATTACCCTCAAAGTATAAAATTACCAAAATGCCCTTAATAACTTAAATTACCGAATTACCCTCGAAATCTCAAATTACCCCTCTGTCTTAATTAGAAATTACCAAATTATCCATCATTTTCATAAATTACAAATTCACCCTAAAGACTTGTGAAATTACCGAATTGCCCCATGGGTCAACGGTGACCAGACTTTAGTCAACGACGATAGAAAGTTCAAGTCTGATTGTTCTGACCTCGGTGAGTCCAATGGTGTCGGCGGTGATAAAAATGGGTGCAGCCTAATTCTGACGAGATTGATGGTGACGAAAACGGGTTGAGCAGTGGTCTTTTAAGCTTCAAGTGCCGGTGTTCTAGTTGTTCTTTGATGACGATGACAGCGGGGATATGATTGGTGTCGCTCAAGCTTCAGATTGGTGTCAAGCTTGACCGAAACGTTGGCCAGAAACTGGAGTTGGAGCCGGGTCGGTCTCGTGGGTCGGGTCGGACTAAACGAGTCAACTTATCTCTCTCTCCTTCTCTCTCGCATGCCCCTCTCTCCTTCCTCTTTTTGAAACCAGTTCCCTCTTTTCCATTTATAGAAACCAGTTTTTTTTAAAGATTACTACTAATTAAGCTAATGCCAGACCCGTGTTGAAATAAAATCCAACTACACGACCATTGAATTGTGTTTGAATTGTCTCAATTTTATGTCATGACAAATTTAAAATCAATATCGAAGGGGAAAAATTAAATAATACACTTAATTAGGAAAATTAACGTGCATATCTTACACTTGCCCTCTCAGCTGGTGGCATTAATCCTCACAACTCTCTTAGTAGTACGTATAGTTGCTGGCTGATTCTTCTTGTAAGATACAATCTTCCACTCTGGTTGTGTATGAAATGAAAATTTATGATATTATCCTTATTAATTTCTAGTCCACAACAGCCCGGTAATGATATTGATGTGTGCTTGGCACCACTAATAGAGGACTTGCAAACTCTATGAGATGTTGGTGTCGAAGCTTATGATGCCTACAAAAAAGAGTTTTTCAATTTACGAGCTATACTATTGTGGACTATAAATGATTTTCCTGCTTATGGGAATTTGACGGGTTGTACAGTCAAGGGTTATTATGCTTGTCCTTATTGCGGTGAAGATATGCCAAAACATAGACTTAAACGCAGTAAAAAATGATTATATTGGCCATCGCCGTTGGCTTCCTCATGATCATCCCTTTCGAACTCAAAAACAACTTTTTAATAATAAATATGAAAGAGAGCCTCCTCCGAAACCATTGAACAATGAGGCCATTTTTCGAAAGGTGGAGAGTATTGAAAACAAATAGGGTAGAGTGAAAGGAAGTGCAAAAAAAGAGGCGAGAAAAAAGATGATGATGATGATTGTGTTTGGTGGAAGAAAAAATCAATATTCTTTAAGTTAAAGTATTGGAAGTACTTACTTATTCGTCACCAGTTAGATGTTATACATATAGAAAAAATATATTTGTGAAAGCATCTACGGAACATTACTAAATATACCGGGAAAGACCAAAGATGGCATTAAATCAAGGTGAGATCTAAATTTTTTAAAGATTAGGAAGAAATTGGCACCTGATGTTAAAGAAAATAATCGTACTTTTTTGCCTCCAGCTTGTTACACTTTGACCAAAGAAGAAAAGAAAGGATTTGTAAAGTATTGAAAAGCATAAAGGTTCATGTAGGTTATTATTCAAACATTAAGAACCTAGTGTCAATGAAAAACTTAAAACTACAAGGTTTAAAGTCTCATGACTGTTATGTTTTCATGCAACAACTTTTGCCTATTGCTTTAAGGTCTATCTTACTAGATTTTGTTAAATATGCCACTATTAGATTGTGCATCTTCTTTAATTCCTTATGCACAACGATTGTTGATGTGACGAAACATGACCAAATGGATGAAGACATTACGCTGACCTTATGCTTGTTGTAAAAATGGTTTATACATCATTTTTTGACATAATGATCGATTTAACCATCCATTTAGTTAATGAAGTTAGACTATATGGGCCGGTATACTTAAGATGAATGTACCCATTTAAGAGGAACATGAAAGGCCTAAAGGCTTATGTTCGAAATCGCAATAACCCTAAGGGATGCATAACTAAGAGTTACATTGCTGAAGAAGCTCTGGAATTTTGTGCAAAATATGTTTCAAACATGCGTACAATTGGGCTTCCTCTTGGACATGTTAAAATCTCTTCAATTGATAAGCCTTTGCCTGGTGGAAAATTTGAGCAAGTTGATCATTTCTTAATTCATCAACCACACCTGTATGTGTTGCAAAACACAGAAGAAGTTCAACCATTTATTAGGTTTGTTAATGTTTAACATTTAATTTGTTCATTTATTGAATTATTTTTAAAGAATTTGAACAGTAGCTTAATATGTAAATGTCAAATATGTAGTGAGCTCATTGAATGACTAAAGGGCCATCATTCACAAAAATCCAAGAATGAGCGATAGTTGAGCAATGAGCACAATCGCACCTTTTCAACTTGGCTTAATAAGAAGGTTAATAATATATGTTCCATTATATATTCTTTTTAGTAAAACTATTGTCTTTATACAATTATTCATTCATTACGATTATTATTATGTAGGTGTATGAGATGATAGATGATGATGGACATGTCTCGGACACCCTAAGTTGGTTATCTCAAGGAACCCGTTCTTTTGTAGTTAAGTGTTGTGCAAATTTTGTTGAACTCGCAAGCGCACGAATCTATTGTAGAATAGACTAATGGTGACAAGTGTCGATCCCATGAGGAGATGGATTTTAATTGTGTGTAGAATTAATTTTGTATATGGGTGGTTGGATTTGTGGTGAAAATGATTTGGATTGTCCTAAAATTGGAATTGAAATGGTGAGAATAAATTCTAAAATTGGAATTAAAATGACGAGAATAAATTGAAGAGAAATCTATTGAGATGACATACTTGAGTATCTGGATTCGTATCAATATGCATCATGGACTAAATATTCCTTGTTAATGCCAATTAAATCATGCGGGGGAAATCCACACCTCATGAACCACACTCTAATCAATATGGTGCTAAGGGCTTATTGTGCCCAATAATAATAACCTTATACTAGGGGGCCGGTGAAACCAAGGCAGTACTAGATAAGATTAATATTATTTGTCGACGAGAAGTCAAAACATCCACAAAAATTAGAGGGGAAAAGAAAGTAAATTTACCAAATAAAGCCCATGACACATGTTGAGACTTCACCTTTAACCCAAGCTTGAAAGAAAATTAGCTACTCATAATTGAACTAGGGGCAAAATAGAAATTTATTAAAATACATAGAAAATACATGATGGAGAAGGAATTACAGAAAATGGAGTCCAAAAATGGATTCATGGCCATCAGATTAAAAATAGTTTGGACGCTTAAGATTGTGCCACATCATCAGTCAACAATATATGGTTTGACCACGTGGATGAACAGTAACAAGGTTTGACCCGGGTTAAACAGTAACGCGGTTTGGTTGAAAATAATCCTGTGTGATGCATATATCGTACGCGAGATTTTTGGTCCATTGGTATGCTGCCACGTCACCATCAATAAGAATTTTAGTCCAACAGGATCATGACACCTCATCAGTCAATGCCACATCATCGATCCATTTATGTGAATAGTGTCGTGAACAGTAACGTAGACAGTTCCGTACATGTGAACAGTGCCATTTTTCCTTTTATGCTCCTCCTAAGGTTTTCGACCGTCTTGAGTTCAAAAGTGATGTCCGTTTTGCTGTCTGATCTCTCGTTTATTGTGAAATGACTACGATGTCCCTAAAATACATAAAATACTTAATTAAAATAAAACACACAAAATTAAATCAAAAGAAGGTTAAATACATAAAAGCAAGGGTGTTCGTAAAACTTGTAGTGTAAAATGATGATTTTCTCCTTTATAAATATACGTTTTCTAACACTCAACATACTCCCCAACCAGCTTATTGCTAGTCTCTAACAAATAAAGCGAAAATAAAATTCAAATCCAAAATATATTTTTTTAATTTTAGAAACACTCGTATTTATTCGATCATATTAATGATAGCAATCAAATAAAAGTATAAGCTTTATCTCCAGTCTAAAGGAACATCACACCCACATCAACCATCCATATGAATCAGCCCAGTAGACTTTGTTATAGCTACTTTCAAAAATGACATGTCCAACCCCAAAATCTCACTGGAAGTAGTGACACTCTCACAAAGAAATTAAACCCAATAAAAATAGTCACTCCAATGAATGGTAATTGAGAGAAAATAATAAAGAAATAATATCACATGCTCTCACCAAGATGAAAGAAATATGCCCCCAGTTTAGAAATAATATGATCTCAAGTCAAACAAAAATGCTAGTCAACCCACTTTATTTATGTTTTCTTTTTCTTTTTTTGTTTATTATGCATCACTACATCTTTTTAGCCCATATAATTAGCTTTTATTTCAGACTATAGTTCCCTAAAATCAAGAAGGACTTTTATTAGGACATAACATAGGTTAAGGACATGGTTAACAAAGAAGGGAAATAAGGAAAACAAAGTGTATGTTTGAGAAAAATGCAAAAGATTTTTTTTAGGGAATTTGCAAGGTGGATTTCACCTATTATTGTTATTTTTTTTGAAATAACAAATTTTCTTTTTTTTTTGCTTTTGTTGGGCATAACTTCACTATACATAATATTTATCTACATTTTTCTCAAACATAAATAGGTGATGGAACTTGTAAGATATTGAGTAATACTCCAAATCGGAGTGGACCAAGATGATAAGTTTGACAAAGAAAAGTTATATATATATATATATATTTTAAAAGCTCAAAATGGGTAATTATGGATATTTGATAAAAGGGATGGCTAGAAAGATTCAAACGGATCAAAGATGGCATTTCCATCGTCTTTTAGGGCTCTAAATAATTTTCCATATCTACTAGTTAGATGGGCCTCCATGTGTAAAACATTGAGGACAATGTTTCGTTCTGGTTGGGGGGGAATAGTCCACAATTGTGGAATCTTAGTTAAATTTTTACTAATTTTTGTTATAGAAACTAATTGTTGCTAACTTTTTGTGTTGAAGATGGCTGAATATGGAGTGTAGTGACTCTAGAAACTCATCTTCATCGTTTGAAAAAAAAATTCAAAAAATTCAGACATTTTTTTTATTAAGTTTTGATGTTCATTTTTCTTCTTCTTCTATTTTCTCCTTTATAGATATATATTTTTTCGAAGATGACTGAATATGGAGTGCAATGCCTCTAGAAACGTATCTTCTTAGTTAAAAAAAAAATTCTTTTTCTATCATTTTAAATGTAACTTTTCTAATTAATTTTTTCTGCATCATTTTCACATTTCTGCACATATATTTTCCTTTCATGTTTAGAATAGGTTGGGGGGTAGGATGTTGTTTGAAAAAAAAATTTGTGTGATTTGTTTTAACATTGGATGACATGATTAATTTCAAATTTTAGTATATGTATTATCTTTGGTCTTAAGTGATGTTACACTATGTTTGCTACTCTACGTGTTGATGTTGGAGACAAATATGAGTTACTTGAAGGAATGAACATGTCATAATAAGTACCAAGTGAGTTTTTGAGCCTATTATTTTTCTTGAAGAGTAACCCTTTCGTCCATTCTTTATACAGCCTAGCGGTTTATTATTGTATACATGATCTCTAGATTTCTTTTGAGTTAACTCTTAAAAAAATTGTAAACTTAAAAAAAATGTGTGTTGCTACAGACATAGAGTTTAGAAGACATCACTTGGGTGGTGCAACACAGAAGAAAATATTTACAGGTGGAGAGTTAAATCTAATTTGTACTTCTTACTATGGCTACTATTACCGTCATTATTTGGACGCTCCAACACAAAAGTCCAGGGGTTTGGCTCCGGTTTATAAGCTTGTAACATATCAAGTAGCTTATTAGTAGTGTGAGCACGGATAAAAAGTTTTTTCGCACTTGAAGGAATGAAGTATTTTTTTATTGCATGGTTAAAAAATGCGATGAAGCCATCATAAAAGTTATTGACATTTAACAAAACTGATGGGTTTCTGGTGAATATGCAGATGGGCCTAAGATGCTAGTGTGATAAGTGCCTCTAGTGTTGTAAGATCTCTTGGAAGGAAAATAAAAGCACCAGCGTGATTAAGCATTTAAGTTATTCTTTCTTGCATGCCTGGGATGACTAACTCTTCTCCAATCGATGAGTCAGACAAACCGTCCAAAGGTTTTAGAGTTCTTAGAATGATGCCTAACACTTGGCTTCCTTTGACAAAAGCAGCTTTTGAGACCAATTTTGATAACCCTCGGTTACCTCCTCCATATACCAAGTGTAATTTTCTCTCTGCTATGCTTCGACCAAGATCTATGGCTGCATCAACAAACTCTTTATGTTTGCTATAGGGAAATCCAGAAAGCACACAAATGTTCTTGAATTATCTATTGTGAGTAACTGCCATTGGAATACGTCTTAAAAACAATTTGTAAGTGCTTGACAAAAAGAAATCGCATTTAAGAGTCTTGGTGATAATGGGTCACAATTGTGTATGAGGTAACATGTTAGTGTCAAATAACGTGTAAAGCACATGGCCAGTAAAAAAGAAAACAGTAAAAAGGAAAAAGTAAATAGTAATAAAATGAAATTATTAAAGACAATAATGCAAATGATAGAACAACAGTGAAAAAAAAACAGTGAAGTAAAAAGGATATGTACAAGTAGTTGTGGCCGTGGTTCACATCTTCCTCTGGTTTTACGTCCAGAAATGGCTTGAACGCCCTCTATGAGTCGAGGATAGGCTTCCCATCCAATTTTCTTATAAACTGGCAAACATGCTCATTTATAGTCAGGTTCCTGAGACTATATCGTGCATGTTCTTTTTGGAATAATGGCCATAACTGGAGAATCGCTCCTTGCAAATATCCACTGGGATGCGTTTCAAGAGACAGAAGGATATCATCCAATGACTCCTTATTCGAGTCATCCTTAACTCTTATCTTCTCTGTTATTAGACATCATTCCTAAAGAACATGGTTTTTTATCGCAGCACATTCTGGCACACTTATGACAAGCAACAGAAATTCTACAAGCTCGTCGTTTTCTTGCATAATTTCCTTTACCACAACCAGGCATGTATGTAATAAATTTTGGAGGTAACTCACCTGCTAATCGTACTTTCGCCTCGATTAACCAACGGATGTCAGCAGATATGTTATTCCTCATGAGCAATTGCATGCGTTTAGATCGAACTTTATAGATTGTAAGGAGGGCATTCTGAGGGAGTGAAGGGAATTGCTTGTGAAGTTTTGCTAGAATCTTGTTTCTATCTATACTTTTGCCTCAGAATATCAATTATTATGGAAAAACTGAAGTAACCGACTTGACGGTCATAGAGTACCATTATCCGCCACTTCACTGGGTAGCAAACTAAAGCAAACAAACAGAAAAACAATTTAAAACACAAAAAAATTAAAATCGTCCTCTTATTGAATTTACCTCAAGCTCCAACTGGATGTCGTAAACACTTCTCTCAATGTCTCTGAGTTGACTTTCTAAACCCTCAACCCTCAACATAGGATACTAACTTAGGTGATTCAGAGTTCAAATACGATGTATTTTACAAAATTGAATCTGCCTTTTGAGATAAGTTTTAGCACATTGAAGTGGTTTAAGAATGTTCAGGAGGGACGGTCTAAGTGTGGTACTCATGATTAATAATAATAAGAGAAAACTTAATGGTAAAACAAACATACTTATGCAAAAATAATTCAATTAGTAAAAGAATAATAAAAAGAAAGAAAGAAAAATCAAATTAACGAAAAGAAAAAAAATCAATTCAAATCTGGTGGGTCAATCAAATTTATTTCAGCGTCTTCTTTATACTCTAGATATGGCTTAAATCTTTGACCATTAACTTTAAACGTGACACCGTTCTTTGGGTCCTTAATTTCAATCGCCTCATGTGGAAAAATAGTATGAATAATAAATAGGCTAGACCAACGAGAGCGTAACTTACCTGGGAAGAGGTGCAAGCGAGAATTGAATAAAAGAACTTTCTGACCTGGAGTGAAAGATTTTCTCATAATTCGCTTGTCGTGGAAGACTTTCATTCGGTACTTGTAAATCTTGGCATTTTCGTATGCGTCATTGAGAATTTCTTCAAGTTCTGCCAGTTGTAATCTTCTTTTTGAGTTGGCTTGCTGCATGTCAAAGTTGAATTTCTTGATAGCCCAATATGCACGATGCTCGAGTTTCACATGAAGGTGGCAAGCTTTTCCATACACTAGCCTGTAGGGTGACATTTCAATCAGGGTCTTGAAAGTCGTTCTATATGCCCATAATGCATCATCAAGTCTTAATGACCAATCTTTTCTGTCCAGTCTCACCGTCTTTTCTATTATGTGCTTTATTTCTCGATTGGAGATCTCAACTTGGCCATTAGTTTCCGGATGATATGGGGTTGCCACTTTGTATGTGATGGAATACTTTGTCAAAAGAGCTTTGAATGCTTTGTTACAAAAGTGGGCACCACCACCATTGATTATTACTTGAGGGAATTCAAAGCACAAAACAATGTTGCTTTTCAAAAATCCTATCACCACCTTATGATATTTGGTTTTACATGGAATTGCTTCTACCTATTTCGATACGTAGTCAACAGCAACTAATATGTATTGATGGCCAAAAGAAGGGGGAAAGGGACCCATGAAGTCGATACTCCATACATAAAAAATCTCAACTACTAAAATTGGATTTAGTGGCATCATATTCCTTCGTGTAATGCTCCCCATTCGTTGACACTTATCACATGAAGAACAGAAAGTGTAAGCATCTCAAAATATAGTTGGCCAATATAAACCACATTGTAAAACTTTAGTCTCTGTTTTCTTAGAACTGAAATGGCCTCCACAAGCTTGTTTATGGTAGAATGAAAAAATATTTTGAATTTTATTTTCTGGGACACATCATCTAACAATTTGATCTGCACAATACTTGAACAAATACGGGTCATCCCAAAAGAAATTCTTTATTTCTGCAAAGAATTTAGCCTTGTCTTGCTTGGTCCAATGCTCTAGAAGTTGACTTGTAACAAGATAATTCACGATATCAGTATACCATGGTAATACTTCCACACTGATCAATTGTTCATCTGGAAATGATTCATTCAATGTTAATGACTTCGTAATTGTGTCAAAATGGAGACGAGAGAGATGGTCTACCATAATATTTTATGTGCCTTTCTTATCTCTGAATTCCAAGTCGAATTTCTGCAAAAGTAACACCCAACGAATTAGTCTAGCTTTTGCATCTTTCTTCCTGAGAAGATATTTAAGAGCAGCATAATCTGTGAGTACAATTATTTTACAACCAATGAGATAATATCAAAATTTCTCTAATGTAAACGGTACTGCTAGTATTTCTTTTTCAGTAGTTGAATAGTTCAACAGTGCATCATTCAATGTCATACTAGCATAGTAAATAATATGGGAAATTAGATCAACTCATTGTCCTAACACTGCTCCTACTAGATAATCAGATGCATCACACATGAGTTCAAATGGTAAACTCCAGTTTGGGGGCTGAATGATGGGTAATGATGTCAACAATTGCTTTAATTTTTCAAAAGCCACAAGACATGAATCATTAAAGATAAAAGGTACATCTTTAGCAAGTAGATTGCGTAAGGGTCTAGAAACTTTGCTAAAATCTTTAATAAAACATCTATAAAAACCAACATGCCCAAGGAAAGATCTTACTTCTCTGACTTTTTTGGGTGGAGGAAGATTAGAAATGAGATCCACCTTGGCTTTGCCAACCTCAATACCTTTACTCAAAATGATGTGATCGAGAACAATACCTTGTTTTACCATAAAATAACACTTCTCCCAATTTAAGACCAAGTTCTTCTCATTACATCTCTGCAGAACTAGCGTTAGATGATGTAAACACTGATCAAACGGTCATCCATAAAGACTTCAAGGAATCGTTCAACCATATCAAAAAAAATACTTAACATGCATCGTTGAAATGTAGCAGGTGCATTGCATAATCCAAATGGCATTCTTCTATGGGAATCTGATTATATCCTGAGTAGCCATTTAGAAAGTAATAAAATGCATGGTCTGCCAATCTATCAAGCATTTGATCGATAAATGGTAAAGGAAAATGGTCTTTACGTGTGACAGAATTTAACTTTTTATAATCAATACATACACGCCATCCTGTAGTCACTCTAGTTGGTATTAATTCATTAATGTCATTCGTAACTACTGTGACTCCTGACTTTTTGGGAACAACTTGTACATGACTGACCTATGAACTATCAGAAATTAGGTAAATGATACCTGCGTCTAATAGCTTAAGTACTTCAGTTTTAACAACTTCTTTCATGTTATGATTTAATCGACATTGCATTTTCCTAGTAGATTTAGCATTTTCGTCGAGGTGAATGTAATACATGCAGTCTACTGAGTTTATACCTTTAATGTCTGCTATGGTCCATCCTAATGCTCCCTTGTGCTCTTTTAAAACATCTAACAACTTGCCTTTTTGTTTGTCATTTAGGGATGATGAGATGATTACCGGTAAAGTACTTTCTTCTTCCAAAAATGCATATTCTAGAGTGTTAGAGAATGGTTTGAGCTTGAGTTTCGGTGGTGATTCTGATGATAGGATAAGTTTATTTTCTGATGGTACTAGTTGTTCAACTCTTCACTTTCATTTATTAGTGTCCATGGATGGTGCTGAGTCAAGTAGGGCGTTGACCTCATTGACCGATCTGTCAATATCAAAATCCAAATCAAAGTGAGTTAAATATATTTGTAAAGGATCATCACTAAGGTTTAAAAGAAAATTATTATCAACTATTGTTTCTATTAAATCTACATCAACAATTCGATCATCTGCATTGTGAGGTTGTTTGTCAATGTTGAAGATGTTCAACTCCATAGTCATGTTGCCGAAGGACAACTATATATTTCCAGTCCTGCATTGAATGTGAGCATCTGCAGTTGCCAAGAAAGGCCGGCCTAGAATAATGGGGATGTGCTTTTTTGAATCCTGTATTAGTTGAGTGCAATTACAATGAAATCAACAGGAAAATAAAACTTGTCTACCTGGATAAGCACGTCCTCCACAATACCACGAGGTATTTTCATGGACAGATCTGCAAGCTATAACACTACTGGAGTTGGGTGTAATTCTCCAAGTCCAAGTTTCAAAAATACTAAGTAAGGCAACAGATTTACAATGGTTCCTAAATCCAACAAAGCATTCTCAATTGTGTGTTTCCCTATACTACATGAGATAGTAGGGGAGCCTGGGTCTTTGTATTTTAGAGGAATTTTATGTTGGAGTATAAAACTAACATTTTCTGTTAAAAATGCCTTCTTTTGAACATGAATGTTTCTCTTTTTAGTACAAATGTCTTTAAGAAACTTGGTATGAGATAGAACTTGCTTTATAGCATCAAGTAAAGGGATATTAATACTTACCTGTTTGAAGATTTCGAGAAACTCATCTATGGATTTTTCCTTCTTTCCTTTCGCTAACTTTTGAGGAAATAGAGCTTTGAGAACATATTCTCGTGAGTTAGTTTCTTCTTTCTCCTTCGGTGGTGAGTTCTCAACACTTATAGGAAGAATTAGATTTTCTTTTGTCACCGACATCTCCACTTTGCTGTCAATTTCTTTTCCTTTTCGTAAGGTCATGATTGCTTTGACCTCTCCAAACTGTTGTGGTGAACTGGTACTTGCTTTATATACTCCTTTAGAATTAAGCACTGGTTGACTTGGAAACTTGCCTTTCTCAATAGTCATTGCCAAGGTCTGAACTGAAGAAGCAAGTTGTCCCATGATCTTCTCGAGGCTTGAAACTGATTAGGCATGTGAGTTGAAGCCGCTCTCAACTCATTTCGTAGTCCGTCAATGGTGCGGTTCTGTTGCTCAATCGTGGAATGAGTAACATTCTTGAAATTCTGGATGCATCCTCCCATAGTCTAGATTGAGAGTTGTTCTGGTTCTAATTGTATAGTCTAAATGTTGGCTGAGAAGCTTGAGGAATTTGAGGAATCGGTTGCATTCGTGGAGCTAGAGCTATTGGTCCATTCTGTTGGAATCCTTGAGACCATGAAAAATTAGGGTGGTCTCTCCATCCAGGGTTATTGTGTTGGAGTATGGGTTGTAATTTGATGGCCTTCTCATTACACTTATGGCATTGGCTTGATCTGAGTATGAGTCATGATCATATGGTTCTGTTGATTTAGCAGTCGATAACAATGTTATTTCTCGAGCAAGACCTTCAACCATCTCTTTGACTTCTTTGATTCCAGAAGTTGACTCGCCAATTTGAACCTCGTTTACTCCCTTAATTCTTCTAGTATTCCTGAGCGACCGACTCGATTATTGGGAATTATCCGCTTGTCGCTGGAAGAATTCCCAAATCTTTGATGCAATTTTTGACATTAGCTCTCCTCCACTTATTACCATTAGTTATTTTTGCACATTCGGGAATAATCCCTGGAAAAAGTACTGGCATTGGTGCCATTTCTCATACCCATGATATGGACACTTCAAAAGTAGCCCATTGAATCGCTTCTATATTTCGAAAAACTGCTCGTCTTCTTTTTGGGTAAACTCTGAAATTTTCCTGCGAATAGCATTGGTTTTATGTACTGGGAAATATTTATTCAAAAATTTCGTTACCATTTGTTCTCATGATGCAATGCTATTAGCAGGCAATGTATTAAACCATGAACGAGCTCTATCCTTTAAAGAAAATAGGAATAGTCTAAGTTTAACATTATCGTCTGAAAAATTCTCATATTTAAATGTTTGACAAATAGCATGAAAATCATTTAGATGATTATATGGGTCCTCATTTTCTAAGCCATAGAATGTGGGGAGACAATTTAGCACACTAGATTTTAGTTCAAAACTCCTAGCAGCTGCATTTGGGTATCTTATGCATGACGTGCTCAAATTAGTTAAAGGACTGAAGTAGTCCTTAAATGGCCTCTCCTGTGGTTGCAAATCCATTTTATTTTTAACTTGTTTGTGTGTGTGAAGTGTTTTCTCAAGTTCAAGGTCTATAGGTTCAAGATTAGGTAATAATGGCCTTCGACCATGCATGCAAAACAAATAAAATAAAAAATAAAGATGAGAGCAAAACAAATAAAAATAAAGAAGAGGGAGAAATTACAATACTAACCTTATTGCGTTATTACAACCTTACTATAAAAATACACAAAAACAAATACATGAAATAAATTAACTAAAAATAAATTAATAAGATAAAAAAATTACAAAGAAAAATAAATTACAGAATTTTAAAGAAAAGAAAAAGAAAAGAAATACTAACCTTTAAATGTAGATTCACTTTTTTTTCTTTTTTTTAAAAGAAAAATACAAGAAAATAATTAAATGAAATTATTCATAAAAATTAATTCTATGAATTAAAATTACTTATCTCCCTGGCAACTGCGCCAAAAACTTATTGTGTAAATTTTATTGAACTCGCAAGCGCACGAACTATTGTAGAATTGACTAATGATGACGAGTGTCGATCCCACAAGGATATGGATTTTAATTGTGTGTAGAATTAATTTTGTAAATGGGTGGTTGGATTTGTGGTGAAAATGATTTGAATTATCCTAAAATTGGAATTGAAATGGCGAAAATAAATTCTAAAATTAGAATTAAAATGACGAGAATAAATTGAAGAGAAATCTATTGAGATTGTGAACATGAATATGTTAATAATATTGATTTTGATGATAACAAAACCTTAAATGGTTTTTGATAAAAATATTGGAGTTATTTCTTAACAAATGAAAGTCATAAAAACTACCCCATTCATACTTATAAAAGATGGATTTTTAATTGGAAAAAGATCCTTTGCAAAATCTGGTTTAAAATGTGTTTCTGGAAATAAACGGTGAATCGTTTATTTATAAACGGTTAACCGATTATGACCAGAGAGCAAAAAGTTTGCCTAAGCTCTAACCGATTAGTGAAAAACGGAAATGGAAGCTTACTGGAAACTAACGGTGAACCGTTTATTTACAAACGGTTAACCGATAACATCCAGAGAGTCACTTCACACAAGTCCTTAGTTGTTTACTTAAAATGGATAACCGTTGTTCTTTTTGCAGGTTACTGGAAACTAACGGTGAACCGTTTATTTACAAACGGTTAACCGATAACATCCAGAGAGTAACTTCATGTAAAGCCTTAGCCGTTTACTTGAAACGGATAACGGGTATTCTTTTTGCAAGTCTCTGGACGTTAACGACGAAAGGGTAACCACAAACGGCAAACCGTTTATTTAAAATCTGACCTAATGGTTATTTTGACCAGCACAAATGGTTAACCGTTAATAGCTAACGGTGAACCGTTTTCGGGCAGACAACTAGTAACGGCTAGTTTTTCAGCTCTAAATAAGTTCATTCAAATTCAAAGTAGATTGATCACAATACAACCATTGAGCTTATACTCGAGTTTGCAATCTTCATAAAGCTTTAAACACATTCTTACTCCATTTATTCACACTTTGGGCATTAAATTGTAATATTAAATATAGTGTGAAATCAAAACAGTTTGTAATCTTTCTTCTTGAGTGATTGTTAGTGTTGGGATACACTTGAGTTAAGAGAGTGGGGATAATCTCTTGTTGTAAATGTTATTGACACCTTAGAAGTCAAGTGTAAGCAATTGAAGCCTTGGAGGCTTGCTTAGTGAAATCCTCAAGCCCGGAAAGCTTGGAGGCGTGGACGTAGGCGAGGTTGGCCGAACCACGTAAACATCGTTGTGTTTGATTCTCTCTTCCCTTATCTTTTTAATTTGTGATCAATTTATTTATTATTTTTTTAATTTCGTTTTGGATTTGTATAATAATTTGTTTTTAGTTTAATTATTTATAAATTTCATCCCCCCTCTTGGGTTGCCTAGATAGTATTTCATTTGGTATCAGAGCTTGGTGCTCTCATTTAGATTTAACCATCTAGAGTTAAAGATCAAATGGCAACTCAAAGTGATTCCATATTTAGGGAAGGACAATCCACCACGAGACCACCTTTCTTTGATGGTAATGATTACCCTTATTGGAAAACTAGGATGAGAATTTACTTGCAAGCCTTAGATTATGAGATTTGGGAAATTGTTTGTGATGGTCCTTTTATGCCTTTGACTAAAAATGAAGTTGGAGAAGATATTCCAAAACCTTCACGAGATTGGAATGAACTTGAAAAGAGAAAAGCCTCTCTAAACTCCAAAGTTATGAATGCCTTGTTTTGTGCACTAGATAAGAAAGAGTTTCATTGAGTGTCTAATTGTGAAAGTGCTAATGAGATTTGGCACAAACTTGAGGTTGTTTATGAAGGCACAAATCAAGTGAAAGAATCTAAAATAATAGGTACACTCGGCAATATGAATTGTTTCAAGTGGAACAAATGAAAATGTGTACTCTATGTATACTAGATTCACGGACATAGTGAACACTCCAGGAGCCCTAGGGAAGACTTTTTCAAATAGCGAAAAAGTCAAGAAAATTATTAGGTCACTATTTAAGGAATGGAGATCTAAAAAGACTGCCATTGAGGAAGTAAAAGATTTAAATACTTTGCCTCTTGATGATTTAATTGGTTCTCTTATTTCATATAAATAAGATTTGGCAGCAGAAAAAGGGCATGAGGAGAAGAAGAAAAACATTGCTCTCAAAGCTTAAAAACATGAGAGTGATGGGGAGAGTGAACTGAATGATGAAGAGCTAGCCATGCTAGTAAAGAGGTTCAGAAAATTCTTCAAGAAAATCGGAGAGCGAAGAAATTTCAGAAACTTCAAGAACTATAGGGAGAAGAAGGAGGCAATCACATGCTATGAATGCAAGAAGCCTGGTCATATTAGATCGGAGTGTCCACTTATCAACAAACACAAGAAGAAAGCCACGGTTGCAACTTGGGATGATAGCGAGGAAGATTCAAGTGATGAGGAAGGATCGCAAGAAGTCTCAAACCTAGCACTTATGGTAATAGGAGATGATGATGATCTCAATGAGGTAAGTGATCCTACCTATGATGAATTGTATGATGCCTTTAAAGATTTGCATAATGAATTGATGAAGATTGGTAAAAAGAATGCATGTCTTAAAAAGGAAATGACAAAGCTTAAAAATGAAAATGAATCTTTAAATGCAAAAATTGTATGCCTAGAAGTAGGAAACAAGACTTTGCATGATGAAATTGCATTATCAAATGAGAAGCCTAACATTGTACATGAGCACTTAGAATCACATATAGATGAGTTGAAAAATGAAAATGAAATGCTCAAGAAAAAGAGCAATGAGTTAAATGAGATTGTCTTGAAATTTACAAATGGGCAAAAGATGTTGGATAATTTGCTAAACTCACAAAAATGTGTATTTGACAAAAGTGGCATTGGTTATAAACAAATTTTGAAACAAAAATTCTATAAGAGCTATTTTGTGAGGAATACATCTACTAACAATAAAATTGTATGTCATTATTGCAATCAAGATAGTCATATGAAAAATAGATGTGCAATGAAAAGAAATGCATATTATGGTGTAAAATGTGTTTGGGTTCCAAAAGGAACCATTGCTAACTCTCAAGGACCCAAAAAGGTTTAGGTACCTAAAACTTGAGATTTTCTCTGCAGGGGTTGACGAACAAGAAGAATAAATGGTACTTGGATAGCGGTTGTTCAAGTCACATGACAGGGAATTATTCTTGGTTCTCAAGCTTCACCAAAATTGAAAATAGTGGAGACGTATCTTTTGGAGACAACTCAAAAAGAAAGATTTTTAGAATTGGAAATGTTGGTAAAGTATCTTCAACTTTAATTGAGAATATATGCTTGGTTGAAAACTTAAAACATAACTTAATAAGCATTAGTCAATTATGTGACAAAGGTTATAAAGTTCTTTTTGATAAATTTAATTGTGTCATTGAAAACTCATGTGATGGCAAAATCTTGTTTGTTGGTAATAGATGTGGTAATGTGTATACCATTGACATAGAATGTGCATCTATTCTTGACAAATATTTTTCGCCATTACATGATGATAGTTGGCTATGGCATAGAAGATTAGGACATTCAAGCATGGAATTGATTTCAAAAATCGCGAAAAGTGATTTAGTTAAAGGTCTTCTAAAAATCAGTTTTCAAAAAGATAGAGTTTGTGAAGCACGTCAATTTAGAAAACAAATCAAGACTTCTTTCAAAAACAAAAATCATATCTCTTCTTCAAAACCACTTCAATTGCTTCATATAGATTTGTTTGAACCCTCTAGATATGCTAGTTTAAGTGGCAAATATTATACATTTGTTATTGTGGATGATTATTCAAGATACACATGGGTATTATTCTTAGCCAATAAGGATATTGCCATTGATGCATTTCGAATTTTCCATAAAAAGGTTCAAAATGAAAAAGATTATTCTATTACTTGCATTAGAAGTGATCATGGTGGAGAATTTGAAAATCATGCATTTGAAATTTTTTGTAATAACCTTGGCATTGAGCATCAATTTTCATCACTTAGGACTCCACAACAAAATGGAGTAGTAGAAAGAAAGAATAGGTCTATTCAAGAAATGGCTAGGACCATGTTGAATGAAAACTCCTTGCCTAAGTATTTTTGGGCCAAAGCCGTCAACACCGCTTGTTATGTTTTAAATTGGATGTTAACTCCATATGAGCTTTGGAAAAATAGAAAACCCAACATTGGCTATTTTAAAGTTTTTGGATGCAAATGTTTTGTTTTGAACACAAAAGATAATCTGGTAAATTTGATTCAAAATCTGATGTTGGTATTTTTCTTGGTTATTCAAATTCAAGTAAAGCCTATAGAGTGTATAATAAAAGAACTTTAGTTGTGGAGGAATCTATGTATGTTACTTTTGATGAGTCTAAGTCCTCCTCTACGGAGAAAGCCATTGTTGACGATAATGTAGATGAAGAACAACAACAAGAAGCATCAAATGTCAACCAAGAAGACGCACCATATGGAATCCAAGAGGAACATCATGAAGAACCAAATGTGGAGCAAAATGAAGGTACTTCTCAATCACTTCCCAAGGAGTGGAGGTATGTTTCCTCTCACCCTAAAGATGTAATTTTAGGAGATCCCTCACGAGAGGTTACTACTAGATCATCTCTTAGAAACACATGTGAGCATGCTGCATTTATTTCTCAAATTGAACCAAAATCTTTTGCGGATGCTGAAAATAATGAATTTTAGATTATGGCAATGCAAGAGGAGTTGAATCAATTTGAGAGAAACAATGTGTGGGAGTTAGTTCCTTATCCGGAACATCAATCTATTATAGGCACTAAATGGGTATTTAGAAATAAAATGGATGAATCCGGTGTGGTTGTAAGAAATAAAGTTAGACTAGTGGCTCAAGGTTACAACCAAGAAGAAGGAATTGATTTTGATGAAACTTTTGCACCTGTAGCAAGGCAAGAATCCATTAGGATGTTGTTAGCATATGCATGTCATAAAGATTTTATTTTATATCAAATAGATGTCAAAAGTGCTTTCTTAAATGAATATATTATGGAGGAAGTTTATGTGAAACAACCCCCTGGTTTTGAAAATGAAAAATTTCCTGATTATGTGTATAAGTTAACCAAAACTTTGTATGGTTTAAAACAAGCTCCTAGAGCTTGGTATGATAGACTTAAAAATTTCTTGCTGGATAATATTTTTTGATGGGAAAAACGGACACAACTCTTTTTGTTAAGCATAAGAACCAAGACATTCTTATTGTTCAAATTTATGTTGATGATATTATCTTTGGTTCTACTAATGAGTTGTTGTGTAAAGAATTTTCATCATGTATGAGTCAAGAGTTTAAGATGAGTATGATGGGAGAGTTGAAGTACTTCCTTGGACTTCAAATCAAACAAACTGAGGAAGGCATTTTCATAAACCAAGCCAAGTACGTGGGAGATCTACTCCAAAGGTTTGGCTATGAAAACGGAACGGCAAAAAACACTCCTATGAGCATTACCATCAAGCTTGACAAAGATGAAAAGGGAAAAGAAGTGGATATCAAAATGTATCGAGGTATGATCGGATCTTTACTTTATTTGACTGCAAGTAGACCTGATATCATGTTTAGTGTATGTTTGTGTGCAAGATTTCAATCATGTCCCAAGGAATCCCATTTACGTGCTGTTAAAAGAATTTTTCGTTATTTGATTGGAACCATAAATGTTGGCCTTTGGTATCCTAGGGGAACTCATATAGATTTAACATGTTATTCGGATGCGGACTTTGCCGGTTATAAAGTGGATAGGAAAAGCACTAGTGGAACTTGCTTTGTTCTAGGACACTCACTTGTTTCATGGTTTAGTAAGAAACAAAACTCTATTGCTCTTTCAACTACCGAGGCCGAATATATAGCTGTCGGAAGTTGTTGTGCACAAGCACTTTGGATGAAACAAACACTTAGAGATTATGGGATTAATCTTGAACAAATTCCTATTAAGTGTGACAATACTAGTGCTATAAATCTTTCAAAGAATCCCATTCAACACTCTAGAACCAAGCATATAGAAATTAGACATCATTTCTTGAGAGATCATGTTCAAAAGGGAGATATTGCATTAGAGTTTATTTCTACGGAAAAACAACTTGCTGATATTTTCACTAAACTTCTTTGCGAAGAACAATTTTTAAAAATTCGGCATGAACTTGGGATGATGAAATTTTCGCATTAATATCTCTATTCATGCTATTGAGTGTGCTGAATTGATTGAATTACAATTGTATTCTAATGGTTATGAATTGCTTGAGCTTAATTGTCAAATGATAAATTTGCCTTGTTATTTCTTGATTGTATGAATAAATTGGTTGAAAAACATATTCATGAATCATGCATTAAAATGGCTCATAGAATATTTTCAGATCAATTAAATGATCTAGGAATTTATTATTTGCTGTCCAAATATAAAATCAAATGTGCGAAAATTTAGATAAAATAAACGGATAACCGTTTCCAGTAAACAGTGAACCGTTTTGCTCCAGAAATTAGATTTTTGAGTCCGTCTTCTTACCCTTTCACCTTTTTCTACAAACGGTAAATCGTTTGTTGGCAGTAAGTCATCTAACTGTTACCCCTTAACCGTTAAGCACTTAGGCCTTCACCATTATCAAACCTCAAGCCTCTGTTTGTTACCCTTTAACCGTTTATTATAAACGGTTAACCGTTTTCGCGATTTAAAACTGTTCAAAGGCTTTTCTTCTTCCTCTCTAGCTTACCCTCTCATCGTTTTCTCCATTGTTGCACAGCCGAAGCTCTCTTCTTCCTCAAATCTTCATTTTTCTTGCTTCTTGTGCCAAATCAATCCAATAAAATCATTTACCATCACTTTTAAAATAATTTCACCGATTCAAAACCTAAAATCAAAGCTCAAATCAAAAATTTCCAAAATCAAACCCTAACTGCCACGAGTTGGGTTTCTCCATTTCTGATCCGTTTTGTCCTCTTTTTCAACCAAATTGAGCATTCCATTCACATTGCTTAATCATTTCTCATCAAATTACCGATTGATTTCCCTCTCTCTTACTGTGTTCATTCCACCTTGCTCCTCCATGGCTGAAACCTCTTGGAGAAGTGTTCGGCAAAAATCTACACCTCAAGTGCACCTCTTTCAGCCTAGGGAAGTCTCTGAGTTTACCAGAATTCACTTCCCCAGTCCTTCCTTGGCGAAACGGTCCGAGGACCGCTTTGATGGGCGAAAGGTACTTGACTCCTCTTGTGTTAACCTTAATGATTTCCGGCACTTAATTGTGTGTGATAGAAGTGTTCGGGATATGCTTATGCCTTGGGAGTCTGCTATTAATTTTAATGAGCGAGTCTATCCTAACTTGGTGCGAGTCTTTTACTCAAACATGGACATTTCCCATAGCAACCAAAATAGGATAGTTACTTAAGTTGGTGATGTGCTAATAGAATTTGATCATATAGATTTAGGTGAAATTCTTGGTATCTCGCATGAGGGACATAAGATTTACACCTCTAGGAAAATTCTTGACTTTGATCATTTTCGTTATACAGATGCAGTCCGTCACATATGTCGCCGTAGAGACCTAACTGATGAGATTTGTTTGCTTCCGTTTTGGCCTCAACTTTTACCTCTCCAAGTTCGTATTCTTCATTCTATTCTGCAGCACATAGTGACACCTATGAAAGGTCATCCGAATGAGGTCACAAGGTTGGACGTGGGCATACTGGATAGCTTACTTTCAGATCGTCCTATAAACCTCTCGTATATTTTTGTGCGGCACATGTTAAGTACCCCTGCGGTTAATCACCGCTTGCTTCCATATGGTAGTATTATTACCAAAATATTGTGTCGCTTTAATATGCCTCTCCGAGATATTAGACATATGGAAACTAAACGGATTGGTCCTAAGGCTATGATGAGTATTGGTTTCTCTCAGAAGAATGGAAAGTGGATTAAAACCAGCTCAGCCACTCGTTTCAGACAGTATGCAGCTGATTCTCGACCGGTTGGACACTCTTTCTCGAGATCACCAGCAGCTGCGATATGACTTTGAGACCTTCCAGTGGCAAAGCATTGATCATCAGTTTGAGATCATTCATGCTCAGCGCATCATTCTCGGTATTCTTGGTTATGATCCGGGGAGTTCATATTCTCCTTCTCCTCCACCTCAATAGTTTCTAGATTATGTTTTCGCACATACAGTTCATATTTTGATTATTTGCATTTTGTCATGTATGTTATTATTACTGCTATTTCTATATATTATTTATGGATTTTGATGACATGGTTTTATATTTGTTCTTGATATTGGATGACTTGGTTGAGATTGATAGAACTTGTGGATTATTGCATATTGAAGTGTTGCTTTGCTAATGGTGTTATTGGGTTGGTGATAGAATTGTTGTTATGACATTTTGGAAGTGTTTTTTTTCTCATGTGTAAAAATTGATTTTGCTCATTTTTAAGGGGAAACTGTGCCCAAATTTTTGCTCGCCAAAAACCACTCTTGCGTTTCTTTCTTTTCTCTTCTTTATTGTTTATGATGAAGGGGGAGATAATTTGGGAACCTTAGAAATGAAAATGAATTTGAAAATGTTTAGAATGCATTTGAAAATAAAAGGGAAGATTTTAAAATGATGTTTTCTAAGAATGCTTACTTGAGCAAAAATCGTTTTATTGACCATTTCTTAATTTGGCCATACATTAAGGGGGAGCATATATTAAGGAGGAGCCAAATATTGAACAAAGTTTGTCATCATCAAAAAGGGGGAGATTGTTAACATGAATATGTTAATAATATTGATTTTGATGATAACAAACCTTAAATGATTTTTGATAAAAATATTGGAGTTATTTCTTAACAAATGAAAGTCATAAAAACTACCCCATTCATACTTATAAAAAATGGATTTTTAATTGGAAAAAGATCCTTTGCAAAATCTAGTTTAAAATGTGTTTCTGGAAATAAACGGTGAATCGTTTATTTATAAATGATTAATCAATTACGACCAGAGAGCAAAAAGTTTGCCTAAGCTCTAACCGATTAGTGAAAAACGGAAATAGAAGCTTACTGGAAGCTAACGGTGAACCGTTTATTTACAAACGGTTAACCGATAACATCCAGAGAGTCGCTTCACACAAGTCCTTAGCTGTTTACTTAAAACGGATAACCGTTGTTCTTTTTGCAGGTTACTAGAAAATAACGGTGAACCGTTTATTTACGAGCGATTAATCGATAACATCCAGAGAGTAACTTCATGTAAATCCTTAGCCGTTTACTTGAAACGGATAACGGGTATTCATTTTGCAGGTCTCTGGACGATAACGGCGAAAGGGTAACCATAAACGGCAAACCGTTTATTTGAAATTTGACCCAACGGTTATTTTGACCAGCACAAACGGTTAACTGTTAACGGCTAACGGTGAACCATTTTCGGGCAGACAGCCAGTAACAGCTAGTTTTTCAGCTCTAAATAAGCTCATTCAAATTCAAAGTAGATTGATCACAATACAACCATTGAATTATACTCGAGTTTGCAATCTTCATAAAGCTTTAAACACATTCTTACTCCATCTATTCACACTTTGAGCATTAAATTGTAATCTTAAATATAGTGTGAAATCAAAACAGTTTGTAATCTTTCTTTTTGAGTGATTGTAAGTGTTGTGATACACTTGAGTTAAGAGATTAGGGATGATCTTAAATTCACAATCTTAAAAGAGAATTTTTTTTCAAGATCCCATTTATAGCCTTTATTTATTCTGCAATTGCCTTGTTCATACTCCCATCAAATCACAACTAAATACCCTTCCAATAATCAGAACCTAAACTGAATGAAATCATGTTCTTGGGCCAACTTCTCGAAAATATCATTGATGAAACTGCTTGCCCGTGGCCTTGCTGGAGATTGCAATATTGAGATGGAGCTGCTTTATGATTGGTCTTCTTTGCCTGCTTCTTCTTTTTCTCGATTGTACTGCCTATTTGGTGATAACTGTCAGTGATTTGCTTCGGTCATTGGCGATGAGGATGAGGAACAAAGCATGATTCACGGTGATTTGATGAGGAAATATTTGGTTGGCTTTGGCGGTGCGACTGTGAAACTGAAACTAGGGCAAGGCTGCTATTTTTTTAATTATTTCTATTTATATTAAAAAATAATATAAAAATAAATACACCCGGGTCTGAGCTCCGGATTTGCGGGTTCACCCAAATCAGGATCCGGACCCGAAAATGTCTGGGTTTAGAAAATCACATCCGGATTCCAGATTTTATTTCATCTGGTGCGGGTTAAACCCAGCCCGGATTATCCTGGTTCGTCTGGGTCCGGGTTAAATTGGCATCCATAGTTCCAAAGAAGACAAGTGCTGAGGATATAGATATCATGATGGAACACAACCCTCTGACCAATGGGTTACCAAATATTGAAAATTTAAATGATGCGAACAGATATGCAAGAGATGACAAGCATGACATCTGGATTGATGCTTGAAAAAGCTGATGGCATTCACTGATTGTATGTCTTATAATAGTTTTGTGTTACGTTATATATTATTATTATATATTCCTTGTATTGACTTTAGATTGCCTTTTTTGACATTATTTATATATTGTATAATGTTCTAATACTAAATGTGGATTTATTGCACGAGCAATATTATGGATAAAGGAAAAGGACTTGCTAATGAACTCTCTAACGAGGAAAGTATTGACTATTCGGGTAATGAAGAGGTTCCTGATGAAGATAATTGAAGGGATGAGGAGGTTCCTAATGAGCTTCCTAATTTAGAGGATGAAAATGATGTTCTAAAGAGCAGTTCCACTGTGAGAGGACCAACTAAAAACTCTGGCAGGATGAGGATGAGTGGTAGGAAGCTTGTAATCAGGTACAATGGGCTCGGTGTACTTGTTGGTCCTGAAGCTACTGAATTAGTAAGCTTTATTGGGCTTTTGGGCCGTCTATTCTGGATATTAACTAAGAATGGAGAAAGGTTACTCCAGATTTAAAGAGCCATTTGTGGGAGTTTATTAAGGTAAAATAATTATTTATATTTATATCTCAGAATTGAATAAAGTATATGTTAAACTATTTGATCATTATGCTATGTATTTTTCTCAAGAACGTTTTATTGTTCATCCAAATAGTAAGAAGCAAGTTTTTCAAGCACTTGGTAATGCATTCAGAAACTTTATGTACTTGCTAACCAGAAAGTAATCTTGCCACACAAGCACAATCGTAAAAGGTTGAAGCGGCCACCTTTTCAGTATAGTCATATTCTTCAAAATGTTTAGGATAAATTTGTGAATTCTAGGTTGTCCACTGACTTTGAGGTGAATACTTTTAAATGTTAAACATTTAGGCATTTCATAAAACCATCTTTAAATCTAATTAAGGATTGTTTTAAGTAGAAAATGATATGCTGGATTGCTTGATGAAATTGTAAGTACTATGATACTAACTTGACCATTCTTGTACAGCTATTGGTATAGAGATGGTTGGTTTAATGATGATAAATGGGTAAATCTTTTGTTTTAATTTACTACTTACAATTCGTGGTCAGTTAAAGATGCATACTAGCTGTGATATTATTATATTTTTTAAACTACAGTGCTCGGAAACTAGACTTGTCGAAATTGAAGTTGGTAAGAGTGTAGCATGGAAGCGTGCTAGGAAGATGAAAAACAGTGAATATAACCCTGATGTTGATTCAGTTGTGAAGAAGATTGTAAGTAGTAGCAAGTTTTTTTTTTAATTAGCATCTTTTAAGTAAAAAATTTGATATTCATCAATATGATCATTATACAATTAGGATGCACTGAAAGATAAAGCTAAAACAGGGGAATTTAAAGCTGATGCAAGAAATATTATTTTTGCACGTTAAGTTGGAAGGCCTGCCACTTCTAGACATATGCAGGGTGTTGGGAAATTTATATCACCTAAGATGTACTTTGACACCCCAAACAATTCATTTCAGATGCGATAAGTGCGACTAAACATACTAGAGAGGTTAGATAAGCAAGAAGCAGAGTTGAGTGATCTGAAGAAGAAGATTAAAAAGCAACCTCGACATTCAAATGTTAGAAGCTCAAACTTTCCATTAGATGAACAAACAATTGAAGATGAAGCTGAAGAAATGACTGCTAGTAATGAGAACAAGGTATGATACAGATTGTTGTGCATAGTCAAGTTAAAAAAATGACATAAACATTGGATTTTAGACAATTTTAACTGTAGTCAAAACCGTAATAACAAACTTTTTTTATTTGCTTTTTAAGCTTGTCAATCAATCGGGATGATAATGAATGGATCACTTGTAAAGAAGAAGCATGAAACATTGACAAAAAAAAGGCAATCACCAAAGAAGCAAGTGATTGCTGATTGTCTTGGAGACAAAGCAGAAAGTCCAAAGAAAACACAATCACTAAAGAAGAAGAAGAAATCACCAAAGCAGCAAGTGATTGTTGATTGTCCTAGAGACAAACCATAAACTCCTAAGAAAAGGCAGTCACTAAGAAAGAAGAATGAATCACCAATGAAGCCTCATAAGAAACCAAGAATGACTCCTGATTGTCCAAGAGACAAACCATGCAGTCTAAAGAAAAAGACATCACCAACAAAAAAGGCTCAAGAGAAGCCACTTTAAGAAGAAGAACAAGGAATTATCATATTGTGCATATGAATCGGGTGCTTGGGCTTATAATATTTGGAAATCTTTATGAAAAGAACTTGGCTTAAATGGGTTATTACGTACCTTACCAGTTGGATGAAGAGGTATACAAGCATCCAACTAAAGCACATATTGGTCTCGATGAATGTCAATCATTGATTTCGATGAAAGAGCTAGGAGCAAATCATATGCATTTATATATCGTGTAAGTTTACAAAATTATAATTACTTTTCTGTTTTCATTTTTTAGTTTATTGCTTCTTTTTTCTGGTTTTTAGTGATATTTTTTATTGGCAACATTGTCACTATTTCATCATCTTAATTACATCAGGATGTTGCATACACACATGACGAATGATATTGTGGGCAGACCATTTGGGTTCATACACACAGGACTCCTATCTTCAACCCATGATAAGGATGCCTTTGCTACAAGGGTAAAAAGGGCACAATTTATTGCCAAACGCTTGAACAAAGCAAACAAAAGGCAAATGATTTTCATGCCATATAACCCTGAGTACAGTTCTATTTACTTTATATTGATGATCATTTACTAAAATTGATTCATAATTTCAATTTCTTTGTGTAATAGTTTTCATTGGGTGTTGATTGTAATTGATATGATGATAAAGCAAGCATTTTGTCTGGATTCTACGAACAACGATTTGGGTGACGACAGTAACTTGAAGAACATAGTTAACAAGTATGGTGATATTGTATTTCTAATATAATTTTATATATCATGTTTATTTACTAACTGCATGTATTATAATGTAGTAGGATATCAATGCATGTTGCGATGACTGGTTAAAAAACGGGTGAAACCACAGATCACAAAAGTTTTGGTAAGCAATCATGACTTCCATTTTTCTTTTTGTTTTTTGGCAGCGCATGACTTGTTAATATTTAATCATTTGAAAGAATTCATATACATATGTATTAATGATTATTTTGTTGATGATATAGTCCTCAAATCAACTAGGGAGTACTGAGTGTGGATACTATGTGCTAAGGTTTATGAAAGACATAATTGCAGACCCGAGTTTACTTCTCCATAATGTGAGTACACATTCTTTCAGATGCATTGTTGGATTACTTCACTTATACTTTTAACTATATATAGTTTACTTTAGTCTAACAAGTAATATAGAGAGTAAGTCTTTCTTCACACCTAAGATATAATATACATCTTGAAGTGGCACTTTGTGTGGACCATATCAAGGTATAAGAATTACAATTTTGTGTGGACCATATCAAGGTGTAAGAATTGTAGTGCCAATATGAGCTATTGCCAGTCATGACTTATTTGTTATTATTACCACATGACCTCCTTTATACTTAGTTATTTCTTGTAACTTCTTTATGTCACCAGTCATGTGATTTCAACAGTCCGAGTCAATGATCCAATCACTGTCGTAGTTAATCTGGCCAAGTACGTCAACTACAAGACTAGCTCATCTTCCTTTACTGCAACTGATATTTCAACTTCCCATTCTTTATTATTGTCCTTCTGTTGATTGGAGGTAGTAGTATTATTCTTTGCAATCTTTTTTAAGATTAATAATCATTTGCCATGTGGCTCCCTTTCTATAGTTGTAGCATTTCCCTTCGAACTTCTTCTTTGGCTTGTGTTGGCTACCATTACCAGAATTCGTTTGTGCTCCCTCTATTTATAAGCTACTTTCTTGTTGATGACCTCTTGACATATCAATGTCTCATTTAGATCCTCCACTACTATGTCGTCTGAATCGATGTCTTTTCTTTTCGGTGATGAACGCTGTCTCGTCATTCTTTATTAAGGATCCATTTATTTACTTGTCAATCGATTCTTGATCGGCAAGCAAATTTTCAAACTCGTCAATGGTTGGCTAGGTTGGCCAACCTTGGACATCAATATCAATGATCTTAAACTTGGGCCTAGAACCATGGATTATAATTTTCCTTATTCTAGATTCAGAAATTATAGTCATGGGATTTAACTCAGAAATTTCGCGGGATAGGAATTTTACTTGGTTGACGTACTCGTCAATTGTCATGTTTTCATCGTGAAACTGACATTGGCTCATTCTCCAAACGTTGTAGTCGTGTGCTACTCTTCTTTAAGAAAATCATTATAAAAATGTCCGAAGCTTCTTTCGACGTTTTAGCCTTTTTTTTATGTGTTGTAGAATCTCTTCTTTAGTTGTACTCTTGATGGCAAACATGGCCTTCCAGCTTTGATGTTTCACTACTTCAAACTTGTATCCTCAGTTGGTAATTTCACATCGTTTCCACAAACGATTTCTTAGAGGTCCTGATCTTGTAAGTAAGACTCCATCAAAATTGCCCACGTATTGAAATTTTTGTTATTAAGTATCTTAAATCGTCTAACTACTTGATGGTCACTTATCGTGTCTACAAGACTTTGACAATGCCAAGCAAATTCGATCTTCACCAATAAACTTGCAGAGTTTCAAACTCCACATGATTCATCGAAGCTCCATCAAATGATCCTCGATCATCCTCATGTACTCTTACAGCTTCCTCAAGATAGTCTTGAACTGTTGCGAACTTCTGGAAACATTACAATAGTGTTCCTAACCAACCTGGCTTTGATACCAATTGTTGAAAACAGAGGAGGACTAAGTTGCTAAAAACTAAAACTATTTAGGCAACATAATAGGTTTGCTAAACTAAAGTACTTTATTGATACTTTACAAGAGACACTGCACGCAACTTACGGCTCACACTTCTTATTTCTCTCTTATTCTTCACTCCTCACTTGATGTCTACAACAAAGAGCTTAGGAATATTTATAGTATCCTAGAACTAATACAAACCACAAAAATATTATACTACACAAATATGATAATCACATTTTACAAAATATCTTTAAATATCAAAGAGATATCTAGAATTAGATATTTTTACCACCCTTAGATATTTTTAGATTAGAAATATCTCTTAATCTTTAAACAATTCTTGAATCTGCTTTGAACTTGAGATCATGAAATTTGTGTTGATTAGAAATAGCTGGATTGGATCATGAAATTTGTGTTGAATTTTAACACAAATCAGGCCTAGTTTTCCAGCATTAAATAATTCTTAGTTTCGTACATTAAAAACCCTATTTTTAAGAATACAACACTAAAATATGTACTAAAAATTAGATGAAACAATTTAGATTGGCGGGTTGTATTCCTTTTGTCTCGTGTAAGTTAAATTTGAAATAATCGAAATTGGATCCATTTACAAACATTTATGTCAGGTAAGAATTTGAAATTATAATCTACTTTATTTATTATCATGTTAAATCAAATCCAAAAATTAAAAAACCTTCGCATTTGTTGCTTTGTAGGAAAAAAATATGATAAAAGTTTAAAAAATGGGGAAAAGGCCACTCACACCCCAATGTCTGCTTAAATGGTCACCCCCCCCCTTAGTTTCATAAATGGTCACATTAACTCCTTTTTCATCCTTGATTACAATAACCCAATTATTAACTTTAAATAAACTTGTATGATAAATAAAAATAAAAATAAAAATGATATAATATATAAAATAAGATAAATTTATAAACTATTTTGAATATTAGAAAATTATTTTAACATTATAAAGTTATCATATTTTTTAATAATAAAAAAATCAACTTGACATATTAATAGAACTAAAGTAATTATACAAAATATTCACGGTAATTTATAAAATTTATATTATTTTATTTACAATATTTATTTTAATTATGTCTACATTAGTATAAATCTTAAAGTCAATTTTTGGATCAATAGATTTTAGTATTAATAAAATCTGTCTGGAAAAACTAATAATAACTTAATAGTAAAAATAATTTTCATTAGATATGTTCTTTAATTAATTATACTTATTGTAATATTTTATTTGTATCATAAGATATTTATTTATTAGTTTTATCTTATTACTATACTTATATTTATTTGGGTTGTTATAATCAAAGGGTATACTAGTCATTTATAGAATTAAAGGGGTTTGTGTGACAATTTAAGCAAACCTTGGGGGTGTAAGTGGACTTTTCCTAAAAAAATGTAAATCTGTGATCATAAATTACCTGATAGTTTTACTATTTGGTTACACATGAATTGTTGGTGAAATTTCAAATATGGAGGCAACGAACAAACTAAATTTAATAGGATTTGAAACATGTTTGCACACTTTCCTTTAAGCTTTTATTTGCCCTCACCACTATTGGTTTGTTATAGAGTTTAATGGAAAATTATCCCTAAGATATAATAAATCCTAAATACAATCTCTAGCAAATAAAATTGTATTCCAAACGTATATAAAAATATGTAAATCTGTATACTTAAATTTAATATGAGTGTCTATTTAATCAATAAAAAATATTTATTCATTGAAAATTTACAACCATTCGAAATGGTACTTCTCAAAGACACATCATTTGCTTTGAAATTTGCATCTATTCACAACCGATTTGTTGGATACGCAAAACCATATATCCATTTCTTGTCTAGAGAGAATTCTATACGAAACTGGTTTACTAGTTTTTAAATTCGGCTAGCCGTTTCTTGTCCAAAATGCTTACTAGTACCAACCGATTTGCTTGTTCTTAAATCCGGCTAGCCGGTTTTGTAGAAGTTAAAACAAATACTTACTGGATGAAAACAGTTAGCCGTTTTCCTCACAATTGGCTAGTCGTTTTCTCCCTTAATTTCAAACTTAAAATATTATAATCTCTCTTACAATCCTCACTAGATTGTATATATTTTCCAGATTTATCAATGATAAACTTATACATACAAAAAGGTATCTTTCAATTTTAACATTTAATTAGTGAATGTATTTCAAAGCATTTGCAAGACAATAATGTGCTAAGCATTAAACTTTGTCTCTTAAGTAAATACCAGAGATACATCACATATAAGTCATCTCAGATTTCAAAGTTACGTTTCAATATTTAGTACTATTATGGCCTTGTGCTCTATCTTGGATTCATGAATATTTACAAGATTAAACCACGATCTTGTTAGAAATGACACCATTTCTTATGTTCACTTAGGTGAAGCTTAAAATCATGTCTTTAGCTACTATAAGACTTGAACTTCATTAAGAGTAAATACTCAACCTCAACCTCGTAGCTATTTGCACCGAACATCTCGAATGGGATTATTTAATTTTTCGGTGCCAAATCGGTCACAAAACAACAATTTGATATTACCCATTTAACTATGAAATAATAATATAATTATTGCATAGTTGGGCTATTGTCGCTGGTAACTTTATCAAAGAAAGGTTTCAATCCCATTCCGAAAGATGTATCTTTAATTAATTCTCTTAAAAGACCTTTTGTCAAAGGATACGTTAGGTTCTTATTAGTCCTAATATAAACAATATTAATAATACCATCTGCTATTAATTGTTTTACATATTCATGTCTCAAGCTAATATGTCTAGATTTTTCATTATACACTTTATTATAAGCTCTAGACAATGTAGCTTCACTATCACAATACAAAGAAATAGATGGCATCTGTTGTGGCCACCACTTTATATCAAACAAAAAATTTCTCAGCCATTCTACTTCCTTGCTTGCAGCTGCAAGTGCTATAAACTCACTTTCCATTGTTGATTGAGTTATGCATGTTTATTTCTTTGATGCCCAGGAAACGGCTCCTCCAGCAATTGTAAAAATCCAACTAGAAGTGGATTTATTATCACTTGTATTGGTTATCTAACTAGCATCTGAATATCATTCTAGTACTTTAGGATTATAATTATAAAACAAACTCAAATTAATGGTCCTTTGAAGATAACCGAATATCCTTCCAATTGCTTTCCAGTGTTCAACCCTAGGTTTACTTGTGAATCTTGATATTTTGCAAACCGTAAAAACTATATCTGGCCTTGTACAATGCATAGTATACATCAAGCTACCAATAGCACTTGCATATTCAAGTTGTGCTATTGCCCAGCCTGAATTCTCTAGTAATTTCATTCTAGAAGCATGTGGGTATTAGCTTCTGTAAATTACAAATAAATGAATTTAAGAAAGCACTTTCTTTATACAATAAGATTGACACAACGAATAACCCCCACTATATTTATTCACTTTTACACCTAAGATAGTATCTACTTCCCCACGATCTTTCATCTTAAATTGTGAAGTTAAATACTTCTTTGTATCATTTACTCCTTGCATATTTGTTCCAAAGATAAGCATGTCATCAACATACAAACATATAATCACACCAAAATCAATCATAAACTTAGAGTATATACATTTATCAGCATTATTATGTTTAAAACAATGAGATAGGATTACCGAATCAAACTTCTTATGCCATTGTTTTGGTGCTTGCTTTAAACCATAAAGCGACTTGACTAACTTGCATACTTTTTTTTCATTTCCAGGCAAAACAAATCCTTCGAGTTGTTCCATATAGATTTCTTCATCAAGATCACCATTAAGAAAAGCAGTCTTAACATCCATTTGATGCACATGCAAATTGTTCAACGAAGCAATTACAAAGAGCACTCTTATAGATGTTAATCTTGCCATCGAAGCATATGTATTAAAATAATCAAGACCACTTCTTTGTTTAAACCCTTTGGCTACTAATCTAGCCTTAAAAGTTTGCAAAGAACCATCACTATTGTACTTTCTTCTAAACACCCATTTGTTGCTAATTGGTTTAGATCCTGGAGAAAGATCAAACAAGATCCAGGTTTGATTTGACATAATAGAATCCATTTCATCATTTACGCCTCTCTTCAAAAGGAAGCGTCTCTAAAAGACATAGCTGCTAAATGTCTTTGGATCCTCTTCAACATTTAACAATAATGATACTTTGTTAAGTACATTTTTTCTGTCCCCTTCAACTAGGAAGAGTAATGCTTGTGATAAAATAAAATCCGAAATTAAAAACACTTTTCTTTCTTTTCATATTGACTTATCCCTGGTTCAAAAGATGTCATAGACTCTTTATTTTTATTATCATTAGTGGAGGTACCAGGAGTATTATCACATGGTTGATCAACAATTGATTATGATTCAATAGTAGAATCATGTTGAAATTTATCTTCAATAAATTCAACATCTCTAGATTCCACAATCACATTAGAATATAAATTTAACAATCTTTAAGCCTTGGAATTTTCAACATATCCTACGAAAACACTTTTTATACCTCTAACACCTAACTTTGATGATTTATGATCATGTACTTTATAAAAAGCTAAACAATCCCAGGCCCTTAAATACATCAAGTTTGGTCTTCTTCCTTTCCAAATTTCATAAGGAGATATATCTGTTTTCAAAGATATCATTCTATTATGAATATGACATGCAGTGACTAATGCTTCCCCTCACAAATTATTTGGTAATCTTGCATTAAGGATCATGGAATCTATTATATCCGTAACGATCATATTTTTCTTTTCAACTAAACCATTTTGTTGAGGAGTAAATTGAGCCAATCTTTAGGGAATAATTCCAAATTCTTCACAATAATTATCAAACTGAATTGAGAAATATTCACCACCTCTATCACTTCGAACCATTTTGATTTTTTTTTATCTTTTTGGTTCTCAACTTCGACTTTGAAAATTTTAAATTTATCAAAAGCTTCATATTTTGTTCTAAGTAAATACAAGTAAGTGTATTTAGAACAATCATCAATAAAAGTGATAAAGTACCTCTTACCTCCTCTTGATAAAATGCCATTATACTCACAAATATCGGTGTGTATTAAATCCAATATTTGAGTATTTCATTCGGCTTTAGGAAAAGGTTTCTTAGTTAATTTAGCTTGGATTCAGATTTCACACATATGACTTTTAACATCATTGCAATTAATCAAACCGTGCTTAAACATGTATTTCAAAGATCTAAAATTAAAATATGCTAATCTAGCATGACAAACGTCACAAGACTCAACAGTATATGCAAAGTTAACATCATTATTATTAATGCTAAGTTTGTACATTCCATCACAAGAATAATCATTCCCAACAAACATCCCATTCTTTGAAACAATACAAGTATTACCCTTGAGCACAATCTTAAGTCCATGCTTACACATAACTAGCAGAAATAAGATTCTTCTTAATAGAAGATACATGAAAGATATTATACAATGTAACTTTCTTTGTACAAGTTTGCTTCTTTGAGCCCCATGAAATAGCTCCTCTACCAAGATTAAAAATCCAACCACTTGTGGATGTATGATTATCTCAATCAGTAATCCAACTAGCATTCAAAAATCCATCCAAAACTGAAGGATATCCAGTGTAGTATATATCACAATCCATTGTCTGTTTTAAATATTTTAGAATTTTGTACACTGCTTGCCAATGTGCTTGGCTTGGATTACTAGTATATCTACTGAGTTTTCCAACAGCGAAAGCAATATCAGGCCTATTACAAGGCATCGCATACATAAGACCAATAATACGTGCATATTCTAATTAGGATACTGATATGCCAACGTTAAGATACAGTTTTATGTTTGAATCAAAAGGTGTGGACACAGACTTACAATCATAATAACTAAATTTCTTTAAAATTTTATCAATATAATGTGATTGGGTCAATACTAGGACATTCTCATTTTTTATAATTTTAGTCCCCAAAATCACATCAGCAAGTCCCATGTCTTTCATATCAAAATTAGATCACAATAATGATTTAGTGAGTTCAATGCTCTCACTATCGTTACCAAAAATTAACATGTCATTTACATATAAACAAATAATCACACTTTTCTTTCTATCGAATGTGCTATAGACACGTTTACCAGATTCATGAATATTAAATCCATTTGAGACAATCACTTTGTCAAACTTTTCGTGCACCTGCTTTGGAGCTGGTTTAAGACTATATAAATACTTGACTAGTTTACAAACTTTATGTTCTTATCCTGGCATAAAAAACCCTTCTGGTTGTTTCATGTAAATTTCCTCATCTAATTCTCCATTTAAGAAAGCTGTTTTTACATCCATTTGATGGATTTCAAATTGATAAATTGAAGCCAAAGCAATCAAGACTCTAATAGTAGCAATTTATGCAACATGTGCATAAGTATCAAAATAATCAAGGCCTTCTTTTTGTGTAAAGCCTTTTGCTACTAGTCTTGCTTTAAATCTCTTTCAATTGTTCTATCAACTTTCTTCTTCTTTTTGAAAATCCATTTACAACCTATAGGATTAGAGTCAGGTGGTAAATCAACTAATTTCCAAGTCTTATTACCCACAATAAAGTCTATTTCATCATTAATGGCCTCTTTCTAAAAAGTAGAATCTTGAGACTTCATTGCCTCTTCATAAGTGAGGGGATCAAATTGTATAGTAGATGTGATCATGGTTTATTTTAATTGTGAGTCTCTTGTCCTTTCAACTAAATAGACTATAAAATCTGGTCCAAAAGATTTTATAATATTTATTCTTTTACTTTTTCTCAAATGATTTTGCTCATTATTAGCATCACGCTTTTGACCAATTTCTATTTGTTTATCATTCTCTTGAGAATCAATATTTTTTAGTATAGTGGAAAATCTATTTTCATAGAATATTGCATCTCTAGATTCCATTATAGTATTGATCTCAACAAAACTATTACGTTCTATTACAAGAAACCTATAAGCTTTACTATACTTAGCATATCCTAAGAATATGCATTCAATGCCCATTTCTCCTAATTTCTTTATCTTAGGTTTTGGTAGTCTTACAATGGCTCGACAATCCCAAACTTTTAAATAAGAAAGATTATGCTTTCTCTTTTTCCATAATTCACATGGGGTCACCTTTGTTTTCTTATTAGGCACTCTATTTAAGATATGACATGCAGTTAAAATAGCTTCACCCCAAAAACCTTTACCAAGCCCAGCATTAAAAAGCATAA
This sequence comes from Citrus glauca, assembly GCA_029633175.1. NCBI lineage: Eukaryota > Viridiplantae > Streptophyta > Magnoliopsida > Sapindales > Rutaceae > Citrus > Citrus glauca. The sequence continues at coordinate 15,656,551 of JAQOOD010000009.1, forward strand.
CATTAACTATTTCTATTAATGTCCTATTTTTCCTTTCAGCTACACCATTTTGTTGCGGAGTATATGTAGTGCTAGTTTCATGTATAATGCCAACAGATTCACAAAATTCAAAAAAACCATATTCACCTCCTTTATCACTTCTAAGGCATTTAATTTTAGTGTCACAAAAATTCTCAACTTCATTTTTATAAGTTTTAAATTTTTCTAACACTTGATCTTTAGAATGTAATAAATACACATAGCAATATTTTGAAAAATCATCAATAAATTTTACAAAATATTTTTTACCACCTTTAGAAGGATTACTATGCATATCACACACATCGCTATGAATTAAATGCAATAAAGAAGATGTTTTTTCAATTTTTGGAAAAGGAGATCTTGTGATTTTAGTCTGTGAACATACTTTACATTTTTCATGCATATTATTTTCATGCTTAGGAATTAACTCTAAATTAGCCATATCATGCAATCTTCTAATATTCACATGTCTTAAACGATTATGCCACAAAGATAATGAATAAACCATAGAAGCAGAAGAAACATTCATATTATTGATATTGAGTTTCAACATTCCTTCATACATGTATCTTTTCCCAACAAAGGTACCACCCTTAGATAATATAAATTTGTTTGACTCAAAAACAAGTTTGAAGCTAAACTTATTAAGAAGGCTACCAGATACAACGTTTTTCCCAATTTCAGGAACATGATAAACATCAGTAAGAGTTAAAGTTTTTCCAGAAGTAAACTTTAGTTGCACATTGCCTTTTCCTTTAACTATTGCAATGGAGGAATTTCCCATGTAAAGAACACTTCCATCATCCATTGCTTCATGAGATTTGAAAAGGCTATGATCCTTGCATACATGCGTAGTTGCACCAGAATTTATCCACCATGCATTATCATCTTCAAGAACATTAATCTCAGATATCATGGCCACAAAATTTGTGTTCGAAACTTCCTTTTGTTTCTTCAGAAGTCGACAATCTCTTTTGAAGTGGCCAGGTTTTCCGCAGTAGTGGCATGTACCCTTCTTTTTCTTCTTATTGTTTTGATTCTCTTTGGAATCAAACTTTCTCTTTTAATTATTCTTTGGGTGATTAGAATGCTTAAACTCCTTCCCTTCCTCTACAACATTAATTTTAGAAGACGTAGTAGTCTGATCCTCAAAACTATTAAGCTTGAGTTCTTCTTCAATACGATGACTTTGGCCTAAGCCATCCAGACTAATTTTCTCTTTGCTATGTTTAAGACTTTTCTTATAGTCTTCCAAGAGGGAGGAAGTTTATCAATAATTGAAGAGACAATAATAGACTCATCCATTTTAATGTTATGTTGGTTGAATTGATCAAGAATATGCAAAATCTCATTATACTGTTCAACCACAAGTCTATTATCAACCATTCTATAATTAAAAAATTTAGAAGCCAAGAATTTCTTACTTGTGGTATCTTCCATCATATACTTAGCCTCTAATGAGTCCCATATCTCTTTTGTTGTAGGTTTGTTGTGATATTGATCAAACAAAGTATCAAACATGGCATTGCAATGTGTCCCTTACAAACGTAGTCATCTTGCTCCCACTTATGTCGCACTTTGGTTTCCCCTAAAATCTCATCCTCACTGTCTTGAGGCTTTGATGTTGTGAGAACATAGACCACATTGGGGCTTGTCAACAAGAAATGCAACTTTTTTTGCCAACAAATAAAGTTTCCACCACCGAACTGCTCCAATTTGACAAAATCTACTGCAAATTATCGAAGAGATGAACTTGGTGCCATTGTTACAGAAATAACGTCTTAAGAATGTTGGTGGTAAATTTATGGGGAATGGCAAATGTAGAGAAATACAACAATAATGGTGGAACTTTATTACGTAAAGTAATATATTTATAACTAAATCTGTATGTAGGAAGACAAATAATAGTAATAAGTAAACTGCAAAAATTTTGTGTGCTTCAAGGCACGTTACAAATGTTGTTTTCCTTGCGACATTATTTGCCTTCACCAATTGAGTGATGCACATGGGTTAAGCAAATACATCCCCAAGATACAATGAAGTACTTATTTGTTTGCTTGCGTTGTGCATCGATGAAAGCAAACCAGAATACTCTTGAATGTTGCAAGCCTGCCAAGAAACAATATATTGTTCTTGTAGAAAACAATATATTGGAATGTGAATGAACAAAAGAAATTGGTGTTTTGTGTTGAAATTCGTACTAGAAAGGAATGCTAAGAAAAGAGTTGTGTAGCATCATTAATTTCATGTCTAAATGGCTTAAACATGACCCCTATTTATAGATATACTTGTGCTCCCTTATTTGGGTTGTCATCTTTCATGATACCCCTTCATTCATGGCCATTGGATCTAGATTTAATTTTAATTAATGGTCCAAATTGAACCATCACCATTTCAAATGAAATGTCACCATAAAATAATGCATCTCTAAGTGAAATCTTGGCATGAAAAGTTATATCATTTAGTAAAAAGATACATTTTCTGCAAGACATAATTAAATGGACATGTCCTTACAACAAGACATCATTTAATTAGAGTGTCTTTAGTGAAAGGTACCTTTTCTATAAGTCACAATACTTTCGTGATTTAAAAAATCTTCTAAAAAATTTGTTATCGAGGAACCTTATAGATGAGGGTGATGCCAAAAGGAACACTCTTCTCCATGTGCTTTGACACTGGAGGCAACTATGGTGCTATCAACAAGCAACATGTTAGTGTTATAGACATTTTGATATATGGCTCTCGGGAGTTTAAGGTAATTAAATTAATTTCTCTCAACTTTAGGTTGGTGAATCTAAAAAGACTTTCCAAATGAGATTTTTAAATTTTATTGGAAAACTCACATCCATAGACAGTGTCTCAAGAAGTTCTTCAAATTATATTGTACTTTTATCTCTACAACATTACACCTCTTCTATTAATATGATATTATTTTTTATATGATACAATCAAACAATATTCAATCCATCCATCAAGTGAATCACAAAATCATCCAAACACAATTCCCAACAACTTTTTTCATCGTGACCACTTTCAATTTATATAAGTCTACAACATCAAATCTTACAATTGCAATTTATAAAATGTTGAACCCAATAAATAAATATAAATGACAAAAATGTAAACTAAATGAGCAACCACAACACTACAAGAAAAAATACCTACTATGATAGTCCTCCGTGTGACAATTTTTAGTCTGGAGGCCTACAACAATAGAATCATGATAGATTTAGTTTCTGTCATACACTTATGACATAGCTGTGATAGAAATATCATTTATCAAGAAATTATGATATATTGGTGATATAAATATCATATATCAAGAAACTATGATAGGCTAGTGATAAATTATTTGGCTATCAAGAATGAAAGACTGATTTTTTTGTTGACTTTAATTGCACAGGTTTGACTTAATTTTTAAAAATATTATATTACTAAAATAGAATTGAAATGGTGCCATCTCAATTGTATGTTTCACAAGTGTTTGAGGAAAACAGAAACGAAAATAACAAAAAATAATTAATAAAATGTTGCGTTTTGTAAAGGGGAAACATTTTTATGAGAAAAAAGGGAAATTGTTTCCTAAGTGTTCAGAAAATTTGCAAGGATTATTGTGGAATCTCAAAATCGATTAGCACACTTGCAGCAAACCCTCAAAGGCCGGCCATAGCAAACTAGTGACACCCAAACACCTATAGTTTCAAAATCATTCTGGTTGTTTCACTGAATCGTCTCTCTTTGATGCGGTTGTCAATGAACCGTCTATCTTTGATGGGACGAAGTCAGTGCTAATCGAAATCTAAATTGGAATGAGAACAACATTTAGGGTACTTTTATTGACTAAAAGAAACTCAATCGCTTAACATGAAAGAAGACCTAAATCGTTGTTGCTGAAGTTGAAACCCTAGGCTTGACGATTAATTAAAGCTTCACACCTACTGGTGAGCCATTTATGCATTTGCATGTATTTAATTTTGACTATTTATTCAACTTTTATGCAAAGTAGTAAATAATTTGTAAAAAAATTGAAATGTATTTGAATATATTGCATATATTTCGGTAATGAATTTACTAAATAATTTCCCAGGAAGATATAATGTTGTTAATTTTGAGTTATGTTTTGAGTTGTAATCGTGCATTGCATAATGTTGTTAATTTTCTTTATTCTAGATAATTCTGATTTACATTCATGTGTTTGTGTTTGAATTTTTTTTTCTAGCTATTTCTGATATTGAAGCTTCGTTAAGTTAAATGAGTGTTAGTGTATGAAGATGGTGATATTGGCCTGAAATGTCTATAACAAAGCCTGAGGAGGAATTCTTAGTAATTGATTCTGTTATGTAAAATTGAGGGATTTTCACCTCTAATTGTCATCTACCTATGCATGTGCTGTTGTAGCTATTTTGCATCTAGTGTTATTATTGTTATTGTTGTTGTCTTGAGTCGTAACATTTGCGTGTCAAATATAAATAGTTGTGATTGCTGCATAAATGTGATAGTTCGATATTCTTGATTTGTTGAAGGCATTGTATTAAGGTACTTGAAGCTTTTCTTTGTGTTTGCTTTCATTTTCGTTCTACTAATGTATATTATTTGAAGTTGTAGTTTATTATTTCTTCTTAGGCTTACTCATATGATTAATGTAATTTATTGGTACCTTTTTAGCCCTCTTGAATCCAAGTTTTGGAATTCTATCAACTGATCATTCAAAATATATTTCAGTAATCAATATTATTGTTGGATTTGTACCTGAAATTGGATATAGCAGCAGATTGTTGTATTTAATCTGGTAAGTTCCATTTCTTATCCTTTATTATTTGACTTTTTGAAGTTGTTATACACTTGCTTAAAATTTACATATCTTTAAATTTGTAATTATGATACTATGTAATGTGTTTATTGGGGGGTCTGTCTTATTTATTATATTTATAGTATAGTAGGAGAGTGAACTTTTGAAAAGTATGAAATTCAGTTTATCAGCTTTCTTGGTTGCTATATTTGTAATTTTGAAATTTATTTATGGAGTATGACCATGCTTTTCCGTAAAGTAGGTTGCTCCTTTAATATAAAAGAGAAAACTATATAGGCCAAATTGTGTTTAATTTGAAAGTCCTCATGTAGTTTTAACTTTGTTTATTTCACATGGTGCTGTAACATTAGATAAATATTCTAAGTATGTACATTCTTTCTTTGTTTTATGTATATGTCAGGAACATTAATTATCAAGTCAGAAATGGATAAATCTTGGATTCAATGTAATCGACTTTCGACAGAATATGAAGAGGGTGTTTAAAACTTTATAAATTTTGCTATAAAAAATGCTGGAGGCAGTAGCGTCGTTAAGTGTCTATGCCTTGATTGTGGGAATTTATCATTTGAAACACCTACAACTTTAAAAGATCATTTATATATGCATGGTTTTGATGTGAAATATGACAATTGGTTTTGGCACGGGGAAGAGATTCGTAAGAGTCCTTCTCCTCAGAGAGAAAACCATTTCAGCAATAAAATATAGAGTTTGACAATGGTAATGAGTTATAAATGGTTAATGATGCTTATAAGAGTTATTATGGGGACCCTAAGACATTTAAAGAGTTGCTAGAACAAGCTAAGAAACCCTTGTACCCAGGATGCACAAAATTTACTAAGTTATCCTTTTTAGTGAAATTGTTCAATGTGAAGGGTAGATTTGGATGGTCTGACAGTAGTGTTTCTGCATTGTTGAGTGTTTTAGCAGATGCTTTCCCTGAAAATAATGAAATTCCAACCTCTATGTATGAGGCCAAAAAGACAATGTCAGCTTTGGGCTTAGAATATGTTAAAATTCATGCTTGCCCAAACGATTGCATACTCTACAGAAAATAATATGAAGGTTTTTTTGAATGTCTTACTTGTGGGTTATGTAAATGGAAGAAAAAGGATGGTACTGTAGACCAATATAGGAAAGGGGTTCCTACAAAAACTTTATAGTATTTTCCTCATGTACCTTGGTTTAAGTGCATGTTTCAGTCATCCAAAACTACTAGGGACTTGACTTGGCATGCAAATGAAAAGATGGTTGATGGTAAACTCTGACATCCGGCTGACTCACCATTTCGAAAGTTAGTAGATGAGAAATGGCCGATCTTTGCATCCGATCCTAGAAACCTTTGCCTAGCTTTATCAGCTAATAGAATCAATCCACATAGCTCTCTTAGTAGTACATATAACTGCTGGCCAATAATTCTTATTACTTATAATCTTCCACCATGTTTGTGCATGAAATGAAAATTCATGATGTTGTCCCTCTTGATTTCTGGTCTCAACAACCGAGTTTAGATATTGATGTTTATTTCAACCTCTTATTGAGGATTTGCAAACTTTATGGGATGTTGGGGTGGAGGCATATAATGCTTACAAAAATGAGTACTTTAATTTACGGGCTGTATTACTATAGAGAATAAATGACTTCCAGGCATACGAAAATTTAGCAGGATGCATTGTCAAAAGATATTATGCCTGCCTATATTGTGGTGTAGAAACACCAAAATGTAGACTTAAACACAATGGAAAAAATGTATACATTGGGCATCGGCTTTGGCTTTCTCATGGTTATAAATTTCGATTCCAAGCAAAAGCCTTTAATAATAGTGTGTGTGATGAAACCCCTCCAAAACTGTTAAATGGAGAGAAAATTTTCCAGTTGGTCGACTCTGTTGATAATAAATGGGGGAAAAGCAATAGTAAAAAGCGTAAAAGTGCGAACAATGATGATCTCGTATGGTGGAAGAACAAATCTATAATTTATAATTTAGAGTATTGGAAGCACTTGCTTGTGTGGCATCAATTAGATGTTATGCACATTAAAAAGAATGTGTGTGAGAACATCTATGGTACACTACTGCATATTCCTAAAAAGTCCAAAGAGGGACTGAAGTCGAGGATGGATCTCTTGGAAATGAAAATTAGGCCCACATTAGCACCATAAGTTAAAGGAAATAACAATTGTACATGGCTTCCTCTTGCTTGCCACACCTTAACTTAAGAGGAAAAAGCAAGATTCTATGCAACTTTGAAAAGTATCAAGGTTCCTATTGGATACTCTTCAAATATTAGGAATCTTGTATCAAAAAAGGACTTTAAACTCCAGGGTCTTAAGTCCCATGACTGTCATGTTCTTATGCAACAACTTTTGCCAATTGCCATAAGGTGTGTGCTGCCCAAACAAAGAAGTTATCACTAGGTTTTGTTTATTCTTTAATTCGTTGTGTGCGACTGTGATTAATGTGACAATACTAGATGAATTGGAGAAAAACATCATAAAGACTTTGTGCTTGCTTGAAAAATGTTTTCCCCCTTCTTTTCTTGACATAATGGTTCATCTTATTATTCACTTAGTGAGTGAAGTTAGACAATATGGTCCCGTATATTTTCGGTGGATGTATCATTTTGAGCGATACATGAAAAATCTAAAAGGCTATGTTCCAAACCGTACCTGTCCTGAGGGTTGCATTGCAGAGAGTTATGTTGCCGAGAAAATATTAGAATTTTTTGCAGAATACTTGGAAAACATGCCCAGAATTGGGGTTCCACCTGGACATGTACAGAATTTAGAAATTGACAAGCCTATGAGTGGTGGACAAATGGTGGAAGTTGATCGAACTTCATTAGACTAAACACACTAGTATGTTTTGCAGAATGCTACGGAAGTTTAGCCTTATATAAGGTGATGTTATCTAACTTGTGTTATTTTAGCTTTATATTAGTCGGGTTTTGGTAGTTTAGGAACCTAAAAATTTTTTCTTTTTAACTGATTTTTAGAGAGCATGAGGGTTGGTTACAATTTTGCCATCCACGAAAAAATGAGAAGTGGTTGTAAGATGAACACAACCAAACATTTGTAGATTGGCTAACAGATAAGGTTTTGATAACATTAGTTTAATTAATTCCTTTTTTTCCTTTTTGTTTCGGTTTGTGCTTGTTTAACATTAAATTCCTATCGATTAATAATAGGTAAATATGTTGATAAAGAACGATCACGTTGTTACTCAAACAATCTGTTGGTTATCCCAAGGGCCTCGTCCTTATGTTTTTCAACATCCTAGTTATGACATAAGTGGTTTTCACTTTATTACAAGAGATCAAGACTTAAATAGAGTTACTCAAAATAATGGAGTGTCATTGGTTGCACAAACAATTTCAGTCACAAGTTCAAAAGATAAAAATCCTATCACTTCTAATATCACATACTATGGAGTGATTAGAGAGATTTGGGATCTAGATTATATTATCTTTAGAATTCCAATAATGAAGTGTGACTGAGTACATACCAGAGGTGGTGTTATGAAGGATAGACTCGGATTTACTTTGGCAGACTTGCAACGAATGGGCCATAAATCTGATCCATTTATTTTAGTTTCTCAAGCCAACCAAGTTTTTTATGTACCTGATAAGCTTGATAAGAAGTGGTCAGTTGTATGCCAAATGCCTATAAGAGATAAACCCACACAAAGAAGCGAAGATGCAATGGAATACCCTTCATTGAGTACTGAATTTCTAAGTGCTGATAACATAAACTCTATTGATGATGATGCTGGAATGTACACACGAGACAACAAAGAGGGAATTTGGATTAGACCTTGAATATTGTTTCTGTGTTTGTTTCCATGAGTTGTTTGTTGAGTCTTTCTCAAAATGATATATGTTAAGGTTAGTACAAGAAGTATTTTATGTTATCTGTTATTATTTTATTTTATTATGGAAAATTATCATTTGTATACCCTTAGTTTACTCCATTATCAAAAATACTATAACACTTTAAGGGTGTATCAATCATCCACCTTAAGTTGACAAAATATATCAGCTGACTACTAAACCGTTAGTTGCCGTTTAAGTTTGATGATGTCAAAAGGGTAATTTGGTCTTTTCATATGATACAAGTTATAATTTAAGGGTATATAAGTGATAAAAAGAGAATTTAAGGGTATACAAGTGATAATTTTCAAGGGTAAAATTGTCAATTCACTGTAACTCCGTTAACTTTCAAACGGCAACTAACGGTTTGGTGGTCGGCTGATACATTTTGTCAACTAAGGGTGGACGATTGATATACCCTCAAAGTGTTGTAGTATTTTCTATAACAGAATAAATATAGGGTATATGAATGATAATTTCCCTTTTATTTTTTTTGGCAGTTTTTATATGGTAATGTATTCTTATCATTTGATTTTGTTCTGCAGTTGTGATATTTATCATGGATAAGGGAAAAAAATGTCCTTGAGATTTCTTCACTTGAGCAATCCGATGCCCATTTTGATGAGTACAAAATGATGGATTTGTTGGTGAGGAATTAGAGTACCATGAGGCACTTATCCGCGAAGAATATGATCCTGAAACACCCTGGCCGATCGTGTCCCTGATCTTGATAAGTTTGGAGATGGGAACGAGGATGAACCTAAGAGCAGTAAGCGAAACAGAGATGGCACTGATGGGCCAAAACAAAACAAAAAGAGAAAAATAAGTGGAAGGTTTGTGGTTAAATACAATAGCCTTGGTGTTCCAGTTGGTAAAGAAGCCATTGAGTTGGCTACGTATTGGTGTTTTGGCTCGTACATCAATTCCAATCCTCTACAACGATTGGCATACAGTTCCAGATGATACGAAGGAGCCTCTATGAGAGTCTGTTAAAGTATAAAATAATTTCCTTAAGACGATTACTCTAGTTTTATTGTTGCTGGAAAAATATGAAAAATCTCACATTTTAAGAATGAAACTTGAAGGTGTACTTCGTGGTTCATCGGAGCTGCATTTCGAAACTTTAAGTACACTCTAATGAGGAACTATGTTTTACCATTTGTTAATTACCGTAAAAGGCTTTTCAAGTCACCAGCACGGTACAACACGATTGATAAGGAAAGTTAGATTAAGTTTGTAAAGGAAAGATTATTTGAAAAATTTCAAGTGAGTGTCTAATTCAAGTGTTCATAATATATGAATGCTTATGACATTTTTCCTTATGTGTTTATCCATTTTTTGTTTGGTTGTTTTAAGCAGAAAGTTAGTGATGTGAATAAACTTAGGCGGGCACAAAACAAGTTTAATCATCGCCTAAGTAGAAAAGATTACGTTGGGTTAATGCAGGAAGTGGTATGTACTGTGAGTTAGTTGATAACATTTTACTGTTGTTTGGTTAATGCAAATAATGATTGTTACTAACATTTTAATTTTTTATTAACTTTTTTACAGTGCTCCGAAACAGGCCATAGTGAAGAAGAGGAAGTGGACAGGAATGTTCTTTAGAAGAGAGCTCGGCAAATGAAAAATGGAGGATGCCACCCCGATGTTGAACCAGTTATTAAAAAAATCGTAAGAAATTTTTTGCTTACTACTGTAATTCTAGTTGTGATTACTTATACTTTTATAACATTAGCTTACTTAATTCATTTGTGTGGTAGGATAAACTGGAGATGGAAGCTAAGAAGGAAAGATGCGGTCATCCAGAAAAAATGATATTCTCGCACAATCTTTAGGAAAAGCTCCAAAATATGGTCAAATGCAAGGAGTGGGCAAGTTTGTGACCCCATCTCTGTATTTTCAAACTTACTAGAGGCCTGTTGATAGAGACATGCAAAGAGAGTACCATCTACGGAGTAAATCAATTAACCGACAGTTGGAAGAAATGAGAAATGAACTGAGAAAAACACCTCGTCATTCAGATATAGCAAGTTCCAGCTACCCTCGCGTGCTTAGTGAAAACAATAATGTTGTTGGAGATGATGGTATAGAGTCCATTCAAGCTGAAGCAGTTGCTGAAACAGCAAAGGTCAGTTTGTTTACTATTTTTTCTTATTATTTCTAGATTTAGTTTGTTGCTGGATAAGGGTTGCTATAGTTACTGTTCTTAACTATTGTTTGTCGATTTAGTTTGCTGTATGTTTACTATTTATACATGTGTTCTTTCTGATGTCATTTGATACTGTTAACTACTTTATAAGATAAATTTAGAGTATTTAGAAACTATTTATGCTAATCACACTGACCGATTATGTTTGTAGCAGCCTGATCATTTGAAAGAAAAAATAAGCAAGGGACACCTAAAAACACAGTAGGTATGAACCAGTCAATAGTAAACTCTAAGAAAAAGAAAGACATAGCAAACAAAAACAAGGATACACTTGCCAAAAAACTCTCTGTCATTGCAAGAAAGAGTCCAAGATTGAACCCAACTAAAATCCTAGTGGATATGCCTGATGATTTGTTACAGGGAAAAAAATGGTAACCCTAAACATCAAGGCACAAAAAAACATTTGAACTTTGAATCAGCAGAACAATATAATGATATAATAGGGATAGGACATACAGATGCTGTAAAACAGACAAAGGACGAGGGCAAAAAAGTTGCAGTGAAGCCTTTGCCAGCAAGGAGGAACACAAGGCATGCAGGAGGAGTACAACGAAACAAGATTCCGTTGCTGCAGTTGTTTGGCACAATGTGTGAAGCTAAGATGTCAGACCAAGAATGGATTCCATATCTACTAGATGATGGTGTTTTCCATTTGGAAGGGATTAGAGCTCACATTGGAAGGCGTGACTGCAGTACAGTTCTGTCAATTGATGCTATAAGAGTAAACGTAATCGAAGTCTATTTTGCGTAAGTGATTCATAATCATTCTAGTTTTATGTGTACTTTTTATGGGAGTCCCAATTTATGGACTTTAACATTGTTTGTCTGTTGCTTCCATTCTCCCTGGGAAAAGAGGACTGAAACCATTTGGATCCGTTCGTCCAGGTCTGGTTTGACTAGGTGAAGAATGTAATCCTATTGCACCATTTGACCTTAGGGCACGTGGAGTTTGTGATCGATTGAAAAAAGCAAAGAAGGGACAATTCATCTTTATGCCTTATAATCCCTAGTATGCACCTTTAATACTTCAACTCATATTAATTTCTTTTCTTGCGTTAATTTACTGAAATTGCTAACTTAATGTTCTTTCTTTTATTATAGTTATCATTGGGTGCTGGTCATCTTTGATGTGTTGAAAAAAGAAGTTTATTATCTCGATTCTTATGGGGAAGATCCTGATGATGATTTAAAAGAGCCCATTAAAGTGTATGTTCAATTTTTTTTTATTACCATTGTCAATATAAAATTACTTTTACATACTTTACGATACTTTGTTACAATTTTTTTTTTTGTATACAACTCTATGACAATGTTTATAGCACAAGAGGATAAGGAGAAATGGAATTATAATAAGATGGTCAGATCCATAAAGGTTTGAACTATTACCTTAACTATAATTATATATTACCATGCTTGATTGTTATTAAAATGCACTGTACAATTGCTGATTGTGAACAGGTCCCACAACAACCAGCAAGTTCAGTTGTGTGTGGATTTCACGTCATAAGATTCATGAAAGACTTAATTAATGTCTTCTCTTTACTAATGAACAATGTGAGTTCCTTGATCATAATTTGCTTCATAAAAAAAAATGTCATGTTTTAAAGTTTCACTAAATATTTATTTTTCATACATAGTTCAACGGAAAGACAACATATTCCGATGCTAAATTAGATAAAGTTCGTATTGAGTGGGCAAACCATTTTTCTGGAGTACTTGTTATTATGTGAGGTAACCCTTACCTATTATGTTGTTATTGTGAGTTCATTGATGAAATAAATTAATTTACTACCTATATTTTACTTCGGCAGTTATCTAGCTTATTATACTTCTATGTTGGATTATGATGAAGATGGTGGGTACTGCTGGAGTTGGCTAGTTTTTTTCTTTGTTTGGAAAATAACTCCTGGATATTGATGCAATTTTACACATTTCGGTTGCTCTTAGGTTGGATTTTCACGTATGGGAACTGTTAGCCTTGTCTGATCAGTATTTTTGGCTCCTTTTATGTTGCTAGAAGTGTTGCTGGAAATGAACTATGTCGTTGCCTTTGTTCATGTTGGTAGAAATGACTCTGTTGTTGGCTTCCTTATGCTACTGGAATTGAACTGATCATGGTTAATTTGTGTTGTACATGTTGCTGGAATTTAGTTCTTAGGTTGTTACAATACCTTTCTTTTATTTATGTTGGACTTGTCACTCTCAAATTTGATTAAATTATGTTTGCTGACAATTATGAAATCTTAGTCAATGTTATCCATTTCATTTTCTTTGTCAGTGAATTTTTAATTGCGATATTAATTTTAATAATATAATTAATTTCTACTAAATCAATTGCAGGATTGTTATTAAATGATAATAATTTCATGGTGCAAAAAAATACATTTTTTATTAATTATAATTTCAATTTTTTATTTAATTGAAAAAATTCATTTAATTATAATTTGCATTTCGTGCCAAATTTAATTTTCTCGCCAAAAATTTAAAATATGGCGCACAAATTTTTTAAAAAAGGAGCCAAATTCAAATTTATTATATTACCCGCTAAATAAAGTTATGACAGTTATGTGACTAGTAATATCTATCACAGATTATGATTGGTATTGTTCTGCCATCAATTCTTGATGGTGGCTATAATGACGGTATGAACAACCGTCATCCACCCCCTACTATGATAGTTTTTGCCTGTCATAGTAGGCACTTTTTCTTGTAGTGCAAGTAGTATGATTTTTACGACAAAACTCTTGATCCTCATGAATTAGGGTAGAAGTCTACATACACAATTAGAATTCTCATTGTTAAAGTTACGTACTCAAGATATAACTGTTAAGGGAGCTTCCGTTCGTTTGAAATTTAGTATCAAATCTTCATTAATTAATTAACAAGTTATACCTTGACCATCCAACAACCTAATACATTATGGAGATTTAATTATTAACCTTAGTTTTATATATGTTCTTTATGCCCCCATGAAAATTTAATTTAGCTTCACGAGCATCATAACGGTTCCAATGGGACAAGAAAGGCTAAGAAGGAATGTAGAATTACTTTTCTTTTCGTGGAATTAATGCAACTATCAGAAATCGTACAATACTACCCTATTGATTTACCGGGAATCATTGTTAACTTTAATAATTAATCGTATTTTTTGTGTCTATTAATCATTGTTTATTTCTAGGATTAGCCTTTTTTCAACTTGTTCTTTTACATATGAATTTTGAATTCTCTCTTTGTTTGTTCTCTTTAATATAATTTAATATCTGACATGTAATTAGATGTTCATGTAGGAAGAAATGGAGGTAAAGACTTCAATACTTGGCTTGTCAAAAGATTTAAGATTCTAAGTAGTGTAAAAAGTACTAGACTTCTCAAGACATATATATATTACTACGTACCCTTACCGAATAGATCAATATAACCAACATGAGTTCCATTATTTCCATTGAGTTTGAGGAAGCCCCATCATTGGGCAACAATGGCGAGATCAATCAGTCGCAAATGGACCCACATTTGTTCAGGGCCGCAGCTACTAGTGAGTCGGAAACCTTCAAAGATATGGCAAGAGAAGTAATTGACACCTCGTTAACATTACAGACCAGGAACACAATCCTGCATATCAACATTATATGTCAAGAAACAGAAAATGCGTCAACCAAGTTTGTAGAAGAAATACTTGAGATTTGCCCAGCACTCCTACTACAAGTTAATGCCAAGGGCGATACTTCACTTCACGTTGCAGCAAAATTCGGCCATTCTGATATAGTGAGTGTTCTTATTGAAAGAGCAAAATTAGCTCATGAAGAGCCAGAAAGCGGGGTTGAAGCAGCCAGACAAATGATTAGGATGGCGAATAATGAGAAGAATACAGCACTGCATGAGGCAGTGTTTCATGGCAACGTGGATGTGGTGAAAATACTGACGAGAGAAGACCCTGACTATCCATATTCTACAAATAATTACGATAAAACGCCACTCTACATGGCCGCCGAGAGAGGATCTCCTGAGATGGTTTTATTATTAACAACCTGCACATCAGCGTCCCACGGAGGCCCCAATGGAATGACGGCTTTACATGCTGCAGCAAAGGAACAGATAAAAACGGATGCTGAATCCTGTAAGTTTAACTATATACTCTATCAACGGGAATTCTCAATATTGATAACTTGCTATTAATAGATTATGTCCATAAAGTTCATTATTATTTGACTTATCTTCCGTCTCAGGTCGTATGTTCACAACACTACTTGAGAATAAGAAGAGTCTGATCAAAGAAACAGACCAATATGGGTGGACTCCAATTCATTACGCTGTATATCATAGAAATTACTGGGTACTTAAGCTAATATTAAAAGTTGATCAAACTGCTACAAATATTGGGGACAAGGATCGAAAGATGACAGCTCTCCATTTGGCAGCGGGCCGAGGGGATGCCAGAATGGTTGAAGGAATTCTTTCCCTTACTCCAGAATGTTATGAACTGGTCGATAACAGGGGATGGAATTTTCTTCATTACGCTGTGCTTAGTTTTGAAGTTGAAGAATTAAGAAAGCTTCTTGAAAAAAATCCGTTAGCAAGGAGTCTTATAAATGAGGGGGATGCCAAGGGCAACACTCCTCTCCATGTGCTTGCTGCTGTCCATCAGTACGAATTCGATGTTGATATGACTAGGGAGACTAAAGCTAACTATTACGCTGTCAACAAACAAACTGTTAGTGTTAGACACATTTTGAAATATGGCTATCCTGAGCTCAAGGTAATTTTTTACTTCGTTCTTTCAACTTATATATATCCAGCCTCTTTAGTTTTGCATTACCTTATTAATTTTTTTTAGTTTATGCAATTAAATATTATTCAAATGTAAATTACAGGATGAAATCCAAAAGTTATCCAAAGATGTTGGCAGAGGACAATATCCTGATGGGGCTATATTCATAAGATGAAGAGATCCAATTACAGAGGCATGTGGTGTAATATTCATTTACTTATAAGTTTGAGTTCATAAATAGTCCATTCACATGGGTTCTAAAGAAATTGAGATGCCACAGACAAAGCATTAAAAAAATATATTAATATATGTGTGTGTGTGTATATAGAAGATCCTCCAACAAACTAAAGCATTTGATTATACTTTGTTCTCTACTGTTTGATTCCAATGTATTTATTAAATATATTTGATATATTTTAATTGGTTGACTTGGTTAAATTAAATATTTTTTGGCCCACATAATTTATTTTTATTATTTTATATTTTTCTTTCACCAATGAATTAATGCCAAATCAATTTAGTTTGTACAAGAGTTTGTAGTTGTATTATCCCTCATAGAAAAATTCCTACAAGCTTTTTCTTAAATTAATTTGAATTAATTGTCTATTTCTTTATTTATATTTAATTACTCATCATGTGTTTGACAATTGAATTCAACTCCAATAATTCAATTATAAGTAAACTTGACTTATTCAACTCTAATTTATAAATAATTCAAATCAAATACATACAAAATTTCACTCCTGTTCAACGGACTTTAGTAGTTTGAAATAAAAATTTATATCCAAAAATTTATCCTAATTCAATTTACTACTAATGAATTAAAATGACGTATTTACTTGAACATTATGGACAGAATCTATTAATTAATAGAAATATTTCTATATTGGAATTCCACTATCTAGTTAATGATGCGGTCCCAATCAAAACAATGTATCAACGACGAAATAAGTTCTGCTTATGGTGAGAACAACCAGAATGTTTAAAGAATTTTTTTTTTTTTTTTTGCTTCCCTTTTCTTCATTAGTTGCTGGCTTATTTATAATAGCAAATTACAATACAAAGTAGTAGTTGAATAAAACTAAACAACCTCAGCAAAGAGTTATCACAAGCTACAATATGAAATAGTAGTTGAATCAAATTAAACAACCTTTGGCAAGTTCCTGCACGTGCACGGAAGCATGCATGTATCATGCATATCCAGCATGGAGACAAACTCGTTATCATGGAACTTGGCATTAGGCTTTGGCTTCCTTAGAGATATGCTCTTATCAATACCCCCACCGCGAAAAGATCCTTGTCCTCAAGGGTCAAGAAAGGAAACTGTTCTCTGCTCCTCTATTGAACTTTCATCATACGTAGCTTCTTCCGTCTTGCTTTCACTGTCAAAAATCAAAAGCTGTGCCTTGCTACACTTATGCCCGGGTGTAAATCTCTCATTGCAGTTGAAGCATAGCCTTTGTGCGCGGCGTCGTTGCATCTCCTCCC
This sequence comes from Citrus glauca, assembly GCA_029633175.1. Classification (NCBI taxonomy): domain Eukaryota; kingdom Viridiplantae; phylum Streptophyta; class Magnoliopsida; order Sapindales; family Rutaceae; genus Citrus; species Citrus glauca. The sequence goes on from JAQOOD010000009.1 coordinate 15,673,707, forward strand.
ATGAAAGTCGTTTGATGGGTGCTGCTGGTGGCGTTTGAGTGATGGTCGGCTGTGCACAGTTGCTGGTTGGTGATTGGAACAATTTCCGTTGCCTAGACAGCTGCTCATCCTTCATTCGTGCTAGGCTTATTGCTTCCTTCAATGTACGAGGTCTGAACATTCGGATCTCCTCTGAAATTTCAAATTTCAGTCCCCCCATAAAGGTACCCACCAGCGCCTTTTGTGTCCACCCTTGAACACGATTACCTAACTTTTCAAATTCTTTCTGATACTCACGTAATGTTCCTGTTTGTTTGACCCGTGACAGTGCTTCATCGAAATCTTCACAGTCCGTTGGTCCGAAGCGTGCCTAAAGTTCCTCTACGAACGTCTCCCATGTCACAATTCTGCCCTCTTCTTGGTAAGTTCGGCGTAGCCACTGCCACCATTGATTGGCCTCTCCTTCTAGATGAAAAGATGCCAAAGCTACCTTCTGTTCATTGGTCGTTTCCTGATACTCAAAGAATTGTGTTGTTCGGTTGAACCACTCTGTTGGATCGACGCCGAAGTAACGAGAGAATTCCAGTTTTGCTATCCTTGGTGGTATTGGTGGCCGTCCTCCTTCACTTTCTTCTCGAATTGGCCTTGCTGGAGAACTAGCGTTCCCTTGACTTGTTGCTCCCCTACTAGCACCAAAGGACTCGGCTAACTTACTGATGGTGTCTTCCATTCGTTGAAGCTTATCATTGATTCCGAATTCCATCCGTGATATTCTGTCCTGCAAGCTTTCCAAGTCAGCTTCAATTCTCTCAATACGTTCTTTGTTGGTGGTCATCATTAACCTTGCTCTGATACCACTTGATGCGGTCCCAATCAAAACAATGTATCAACGACGAAATAAGTTCTGCTTATGGTGAGAACAACCAGAATGTTTAAAGAATTTTCTTTTTTTTTTTTTTTTTGCGTCCCTTTTCTTCATTAATTGCTGGCTTATTTATAATAGCAAGTTACAATACAAAGTAGTAGTTGAATAAAACTAAACAACCTCAGCAAAGAGTTATCACAAGCTACAATATGAAATAGTAGTTGAATCAAATTAAACAACCTTTGGCAAGTTCCTGCACGTGCACGGAAGCATGCATGTATCATGCATATCCAGCATGGAGACAAACTCGTTATCATGGAACTTGGCATTAGGCTTTGGCTTCCTTAGGGATATGCTCTTATCAGTTAAACTCAACAAAATAAAAGTGCATTGATTCAGCATGCAAAGCTGTCTTTCCGTTTGGGCCTTCATGAGACACTGATGTGCAGTTTTCTAATAATTCAATCACCATCTCAGAATATCGTCCCTCGGCAGCCATGTAGAGTGGCGTTTTACGGTAGTTATTTGCAGAATATGGATTGTCAGGGCCTTGTTTCGTCAGAATTTTCACCACGTGGACGTTGCCATGACACACTGCCTCGTGCAGTGCTGTGTTCTTCTCATTATTTGCCATCCTAATCATCTGCCTGTCAGCTCCAATCCCGCTCTCTGGCTCTCCATCTCCATGTTGATCTATTTTTGCTGTTTGAACGAGAACGCTCACTATATCAGAATGGCCGAATTTTGCCGCAACGTGGACTGGAGTATCGCCTTTGGCATTAACTTTTAGTAGCAGTGATGGGCATAACTCAAGAATCTCTTCCATGAACTTGGTTGACACATTTTTGCTTTTTGAGACGTGATGTTGATATGCTGGATTGTGTTCTTAGTCTGTGCTGTTAACAAGCTCGGAATTTCATCGCTTGTCGCATCTTTTCTGAAGGGCTCAGCATCGCCTGCAGCTGCGGCCTTGAACAAATTTGGATGAATGGAAACAGGATTCATGCTGGTTAAGTTGATATATTAGGTAAGTGTATATCTCACATGTGCTATAGATCTTCTTCTAAAAGTGACTTCTATTTATATGTGTGCGTGTCGCTAAAATAATAGGATTTATTTACACTAATTAGATTCTAGTCTTTCTCAAAAAAAAAAAAAATAGATTCTAGTCTGTCTGCCCGGGCCGGTCCTAGCCCGTCATGGGCCCAAGCTTCCAAACTTCTGTACCATTTCATTTATTATCTTTGATGGTTGCAATAATTCCCTCAAAATAACGTCCCTACATTTTATTCTTTCGATCTTAAATTAACTTCTTTGGTGATACAAATATTTAACTTTAAATAATATGTTATTATGTACTGAATAGTAAAATTTTATTTCCCCCACTCGGACACACATTTATGCTTTTTTCTTGGCGGGAGAGAGTATCAAAGTGACTCTTAATTGATTTAAAAATTAAACCTTAACCATCTAACAATTAATTAACTAATACAAAGACTGATTATCTTAATTTTTATCTATGTACTTTATTATTTTGTGAAGAGTCTTTAATTGCTTGTAATTGTTAAGTTACATTATCTGTAACTTATAGTTAATCCAAGTATAATCTTATAATCTCCTAATTATTTAACAACCAACAATTGAGTCACAAAAGAGCTGATGTTGGATTGATGTAAATTACATATAATGTAACTTAACAAAATTCTTAATTGCTACATGAGCATTATAGCAGTTCCAATGGAACAGTTCCATATAGGTATTTCTCATTCAACAAAAAGTATTGTCATTGTCAAGTCATCTTATCCCTTGATTTTGTAGTCTTGTTGAGAAGGAAAATGATAAAAGGATTAAATATTGACAATCATTTTATGTAATATTTTTTTGTTAAGTTTTCTTATTATTGTTTGTTTTATGTTATGCAAATGTATTTTTAATAGCCAGTAAAATCGCTATATAGTCATATTGTTGGGACTGGAGAAATTTATTCTTATAAAGAAATTATAACTCAATAGAGGTATAGTATAAAAATTATTGTCTTTACTTAATTATCCATAATGCAAGTGATATAGAGGAAAATTATGTCATGTATTAATAATCAAATGGATATTAATATCTTCGTCAATCATCCAAGTGAATGACAAGTTAGGTATGCTTTAACTAAAGAAGAAATTATCGATGCAATTAGACAAAAAGAGAAATGGGATAATCCTAAGGATGACAATACAAAAATACAAAAAGTTTCAAGCCAGAAAGTTATAAACATATTTGAGAATGTAGAAATATTTTGACTTCAAAAGAAGACATCTATACTAATCAATTAATACATACCCGCAAGTTGAAAGATGTGATTGTAAAAAAAATGTGGTTATAACTTTAAAGAACAAATCATTGTCACAAGCAACTTTAGAAAGATATTTTGTTCAATCTTAATTATTACTATGTGGAGGTAGTTTATTTAAGACGGGACTTACAAAAGTAAAACTTATTACAATATGAAATTTATTCCTAATTATAACTGGTCCTAAGTTGGGACCACAATATTTTATTACTATGAAGGGCTTATTCCCATATAGAGTATTCCTATTTGGAGGTTCTACTTCAATTCAATTAATTAATGTTTTCTTAAAAAAAAAGTCAATGGAAATATTTAATTGACCTTATATATATATATATATATATAATCTATATATATATATAGATTATTTAAGTTACTGTTTAAACTTAAACCTACTGTTTTCCTGACGACTGAGGAATAAGTCCACTACATATGGTTATGTTACTTGAGTATTAATGGCTGATTATGTTTTTAATTACTTTTTTTAATTACCAACTTTTAAGAATAAGTTAAATTGCATTGATCATATGATCGCAAATGTTATGTTACGTGTTATATTTCAAAGCACAAAAACTTATTTAAATTAATTTCTTTGAGTTGGCTATAACAAATTGAGAGATTTATTTTTATTTAATTTTAAGTTGGAATCAGCAGATGTATTATAAGGATATCTTAAAACGTTCAAAAAAAGTATAATTTGATTGAGCAATCTCAATATGGTTTTAATCTAAGAGCAATTATTAAAAAAATCATATAAATTTTATCAGTCTAATTAAGTTTATTTGAGTTTGAGATGACAAGGTCACGCTTTAAACTACTAGAAAATTAAGGCTAATCATTCACTGCGGCCTCTTCCTTATTCATAACTGGGTCTTCCATGAGATTGAAAAAATCGAAGGAAGTGTCATTTCTTAAGGCATTACAATATCCCCAGTAATTTGGCATGTATATAGACATGAACTTTCTTTACTTTAGTCTGACAGACACACACTTAATTTTTTTTCTTCTTTTTTTTCTTGACAAATTAAACATGATTTCATTCCATCAACATGAGGAAGTTCAAAACCATTTTAAAATATCAAATTTGATTTTCGCTTACTCGCTTGAATTCAATCCAATCATGTCTGCAAATTAAACAGAGCCGCCTGAATATCAAATCTGATTTTCATTGAAACATCAGTAATTATTGAGGTACAGTTAATTAACATAATGTGAGAAATATAATATTGATACCAATTACCACAACTGGCACCCACCAAGCATGCATACTGTTCAGATGATTCTGATTGTTGAATTGTTTTAATGCATGGCGGTTGCTGTATAAAATGAAGTCTCAATGAAGGAATCGATGTTGCCATTGCTGTAAAGCTCGAAACACTTCATATAATTCCTGACTATAAGTCCACCACTTCCTCCGATCAGCATCACTCTATTTTTCACTGAAATAATCTATAGGACGACCTTCTGAAAGTCAAAATAGCATCAATTTCCAAAACTGAAGCATCACATTCTACTTGAAATGCCTTTTCAAACTAGGCAATGCCAACACATGAACTGTACATCATTTATTTTCAAGACCTTGAAATTGCCATCCTCTTTCTGCTTCCTACACAAATTTCCCTTTCTTTCTCTACTTTGTCAATGGAGCGCCTCAATACTAAAATTCTTGATATATCTATGGTAGACAGTTGGTAATCTAAAAAAACTTCTGACCTCTCAGTTACAGTTTTTGGTGTCGGCCTATCGGGTTGCCGGCCACTCTCTAATAGCATTTAACATTTTCATCGTCCACTCCAATACCATCACCTCCAACAACAAATCCGAGTAATACAAAGCTTTTTTGTTATAAATCTATAGTAATTGAGATTAATAAATAGCCTATTCTTCCTTAATACAAGCAGCACTTATCTCAAATCCTCCAAATGCATTAGTTCATCAGGGTATAAATTAGGATGTCATTGAAGTAAACCACAACAAATTTACAAGAAAGTAGCTTCAGTACTTGATAGGGGTGGCAATTTAACCCGGACCCAGCCTGAACCAGGAAGAACCCAGATAATTCGAGCCGAGTTTAACCCACATTGAATTAAAATAAATTCGATATCTGGATTTGATTTTCCCGACCTGGACGTTTCCGGATCCAGTTCTGGGTTTGCATAAACCCGTATTTGTGGAACCCGGACTTGGAAATCCTTATTTTAGCATTATGGTTAAATTATTTTTTAATACAAAAAGAGGAAAAAAAGCCAATGCCCTAAATCTAGTTCACACTTTCAGAGCCGCCTAATTCATTCTTCTCTTATCTCTTCACCTCTTCTCTTCTCTTCATCGAATCATCATTTTCGTCTCTCTTCAGTTCTCCACTTCATCAAATCATCGTCGTCACTCGCCATCACTTCGCATTGCTGTGTTCACATTTATTATCATCATCGGCCTCTGTTTGGCTGCCATCATGATTTTGGTTTTGGTTGCTGTTCATTTGCCTTTTGCGAATCATGCTCACGACTGTGACTTGGTCATCATCATCATATCATCAACAGCCGCTGTTTGTTACTTCGCCAGACCGATCGTTGAAGTTTGTAAACTAAATCTGTGAATCATGATTTTGAATTATAGATATGGATTTGCATTTAGTGAATGTTAGGTGATTATGTCATGGATCTGTATTTACAAATGATTTATTGCTTTAAAATTTAAAATGGTTTATTGCTTTGTATTTGATTTATGTACAATCTGGTTTTGTAAATTTATAAAGTGTATTTGATTTTTTTAATTTGTGTGAGATTCGGGTTGAAAACCGCAATTCGAAAACTTGGAGTATTCCGGGTTTAACTCGTACCGAACCCAGAGTCATAAAAATCAGGTTTAAATCCAGGTCTAGTACAACATTTTAGTGTCTGTGTTCGGAACCGGGAAGGCTAAACCCAAACTCGAACCTGGACCTGGACCTCGATTTTGCCATCCTTAGTACCTGATTCATGGGACGCATAACTGTGCTAGGTGCATCTAATAATCTGAATGACATGACCAGCCACTCATACACCCCTTCCATAGTCTTGAAAGCAATCTTCTACTCATCTCCATGTCAAATCCAAATTTGAAGGTACCCACTTATAAGATCTTTTTCTGAATACACTTAGCACCCTCTAATTGGTCTAATATATCTTGCAGTCTTGGAATGAGAAATTGATATCTTACTATCGATGCACATCTACTAACTCTCATCCTTTTGGGATACTAATAATGCTAGAACAGCACAAGGGCTTATACTTTCCCTAATATATCCTTTTTGCAATAAATCCTCAACTTGCTCCCATAATATTTGGTGCTCTTTGGGGCTAATTCGATAGTGAGTTTAAATACATATAAATAAAAGATGACAAGTCAAATACATATCAATTGACTAAAATATAAGTCAATATAACATAATAAATTGAATAATTAATCACGTCATATATTGGTTTTTGTGTTAGGAACTAGATTGACAAGGACAAGTGTAACACCCCAAAATTTACCCATGAAAACTCAAGGGTAAAATTGAAATGAAATCTCAGATCATTTATTCTTATTAATAAATCTCAAGATAAACAATCATTATTCATATTCTAACTGAATCCTTACATAAAATATATGAAATAAAGTCTCCAAAGTAAAGTCTCTAATCCAAAATACAAAAGTCTAGCCAAATTTAATCTTTAAAACAACTCCAAAGATCTACTAAGACAAACTCTCCATCTAAGCACCCAAGCCACATTTCTAATCATTCTGCAAAATATTAGAGACGAGGGATGAGCCATCAACTCGGTAAGTAAATCCATGCACAGTATTTGAAAACCTTTGTCATGTATCGTGAAACATTTTATAGCAACATCTTCATTTAGCATAAGGGGTGGATTCATATAAAAACATTAAAACATTTATAAAAACATGAAATCGTAAATATTGGTAGCTCATGCCTCGTAGTCATCATCATTCATCATTCATCATTCATCATTTAGGGTGTCATACCCCTCATTGTTCCCCATTCAGGGTACTATACCCCACATTGTTCGTAACATCCTTGTGCACAATATCATTATCATACCAGCAAGCTGGCCATAACATTTCATAACATCATAACATTAACATCATATACATTACTACGGACTATGAGTCAAAACATTTTTGAATCCACCATACATTCTTTCATAAATAGCAGTTAAAGTCTTCTAAAACATTGAAGAACCTTTCTTTGATCATTTAATTCTTTTAGAAAATTCGTTAAGAAAACATTTTGTTTAAGAAAACTAATTTCTTAAGAAAAATTCATTTTAAAACAATTTTATATAAATTCATTTAAAAGTGTTTTTATTTTACAAAATTCATTGAAATATTTTAGAAATCATTTTTGTTAAAATTTCCATTTAAACATAATTTTTGTAAATTAAATTGCATTTATTATAAAGCACATCATGCATGAATCTACTTACATCGATCCATAGCAATCAATTCAATACCTCAAGAATAACCAACGAGCTCACCCTCGTCCTATAATCATCATAAAAAATATTCTTATCAATATCATCTAAAAAATTAATAAAGTAATGAAAGAAAATTAATTAATTACTTTGAGCTTAGGATAGCCATATTCCGACATGTGTTTAACAATTTGCTTGTTGACATTGCATCGACTCTTTCGAATAAAATCGAAATAGAATTCTTTTGGATGGACAGCAGCATGAACATGGAGAGGAGTGTTCCCCTTGGCATTGTAGCAAGTCAAATAATGGCTTGCCAAATTCAAAAAGAAAAATCGGTGGCATGTTTTTGTTGACATATGCATGGAGAAAATTGTGGTTATTTTGTAAATACCGCTTGAATTTTTCAAAATTAGTTGCCATTGTTCAAAAACTTTTGGGGATAAGGATTAAATGCATGTGTGATCTTCAGCTATAAATACTAAGCCATTTGTCCATTTGAAGGCATCCACATTTTAAGTGCAATTGTAAGTGAAACAATTTCAGAGATTTGATAGAGCTTCGACTTGAGTTTTCTAGTGAGAATCCAATTAGATGTATTGAGATTTTGGGTTTCGAGAGTTATTTTTCCCCCATTTTGTAAATTCTCATTTATTAGTGAAAATATCTTCTAGTCTTTCCCTGTGGAAATAGACATTATTGTGTTCAAATTTTTCTTTGCATTTGCTTATTACCACATTTGTATTTCTCTAGAAGTCCAATCACCATAATATTGATAATTGCTCAACCCACGCTTCCGCAACAAGTGATATCAAAGCTAACGTGAGGTGTTGGATGTCTTGGACCAACAAGAGTTAGAGCTCGTTCTCGAAGAAAAACATGACATGATAGACAACAAGAAATGAACAAAGATCAATAGACAAGCAAGAAGTACCATTCATTTATGTCTAGCTAAAAAATTAAAAGTACTCTATCATGAAGAAGACATCAACAAAGAAATTATGGAAGACGCTGGAGGATAAATACATGACCAAAAGCCTTGAAAATAGGTTTCATTTGAAAAAGAAACTTTACTCGATGAATGACCACGTAAACTCATTTAATACGATATTACCTAATTCGCTAAATTTAGATAAGACTTTTGGGAATGAAGAAAAGGCATTGTTCCTATTGAATTCCTTTTCTGATGAATATGACCATCTCACCACTGCTTTACTTCATGGGACAAGAAAAGTCACATTTCATGTTGTATGTAGTGCTTTGTATAATTGTGAGACTAAAAAGAAAGATCAAAAGAATTATAGAGATACAATAGTGGAAGCATTGATAGTAAGAGGTTGTTAATAAAGCTGTAAACTTGAAAAAAGAGGAAAATCAAACACATGCCAAAGATGAATGCGCCTTTTGTTAGGAAAACAAAGGCATTGGAGAAAAACTTATCCTAATTTACAAAAAAAATGATAAGGCAAGTGATAACTCTATGAAATAAGAGTTATCATGCCACTTTTAGACTTAAATCAATAATACTTAGAGAGTAAATAATGTGTTTTCATTGCATTTTTATTATATTTAGCATAAAAATTCATTTTAGTTCATTCGTAATAAATTTTGTTTGATTTAGAATAATTTGTGTGCTAAATCATATGCATAATTGTAGGTGTCCGGAAGCCTAAATTTCAAGGAAGAAATGTTGGTGCAATAGGCTTGCAAAAGATGGAAAAGAACTTAGCTACAAAAAAATTGAAACAAATTTGGAACAGTGCAGTTGTTTTAGCCATTATTGTAGCAACCATTGTTGTAGCAATCCTGAAACAACGACAGAGAAAATTCTGTGTGGGATACTTGTAGAATTACAATCTGCAGTTTCCAAATCTGACTTATGCGCGCCCTAGGCTTCCCTTTACCCTATAAAAGAAACACACATCATAAGCAATAAAGAAGGCCGTCACCCAAGGTGAAAAACCACAAAGAAGCAAAAAGAAAAAGAAGATTCAAGAGAGACATTAAGGGCTACACAAGAGGAGAAATTGCAGAGGTCAATTGGGAGCTCAGTCATTCTTATTCTTCTCTTGTTTTCTATTTATTCATGGAGATGTATTTCATAGCCGAAACCTTATTCTTTATTTTTCTTTTGCAAATTATAAACTAAATTTATTTGTAGTTGAGTGATAAACAATCTTGATGGTTTATTGATTGAAAATATGAGTTGCTGCATGTTTGTTGTAGCATTTTGTTTTGATAAAATTTATTTTTATTCATTATTTCAGCTGATCACCCATTTAATGATACTAGTTAAAAAAGAGCCACAAGAGGGCCTATCTTAGTGGAACATATCAAAGCAATACTTGATCTTAAATTGGGTTTCCTGAACTGAGTTTTACTTGAGTCCCAAAAGGGCCATACTTGATATAAGATTAGTGATGAACTAGACATAGGAAATCACTTTGTAGGGTAAATAGAACCTAAGTGTGTAATGTTATATCTTATGTTGGCATAATAATTGATTACTCTTAGGTTGCATATAGATATAAGATATCTAATATGCGATGGCTGATGATGCATAAGGATTCTGCCCAATGTTGTATTAGATACTGCAATAACCGAGCCAACCATAAGAAAATAGTCAAAACCATTAAGAAAACTTATTCGCTTAACTACTCTATATTCCCATTGATTTTATCCTTGAGTTTGATGTGATAATTTACTTTATTGCGTTTTTATTTTAATTAGTATATTAGTTTGATTAATTATTTTATTTTAATTTAGAACAAAATCTGCAGTGTTAAAATTGTTGTAGCAAGTCTGATAACATCAATCCCTGTGGAGACGATCTTAAATACTATCATTATATTACTTGTTGTGTATACTTGCACATTGACACTAATAGTATTTGTGTTTATACCCAACAGATCTGTGGTGCCGTTACCGGGGATTGATTGTTCATTGTGATTTATGAAATTTAGTTTTAAAGGTGCTAATTTTTTTATTTTATTTTAATTTATTTATTTTGTTGATATAGGTGATCTAGCAACCCTTGCATGCACAAATATAAATCTGTTGAATTCTAATTTGATCCAGAAAGAAAGAACTGCAAAGAGAATGAGAAGAGAGTATCATGAATTACAAGTTGCTGTAGCAATGGATTATTTGCAAAATATGAGAAGATTGAACCCTAGAGCGAAGATACAACTAGTCACTGTACATGAAAGTCTAAATGGGCAACATTTTCAGAGGCAACCAAAGAACAACAATATTATTCACATGGCAGACGATAAAGATAGAGCCATTCGAGACTATCCAGTGTTGACTCCTCAAGCCATACATCTAGGAATAGTTAGACCCGATGTTCAAGCTGATAATTTTGAGCTCAAACCAGTGATGTTTCAGATGCTGCAAACAATAGGGCAATTTATTGGGCTGCCATATAAAGATCTTTATTTACATCTTAAGTTATTTTTTGAAGTGAGTGATGCTTTCAAGATTGCTGGAGCATCGCAAGAAGCATTGAGATTCACACTTTTCCCGTTTTCTTTGAGAGATCGAATAAGAGCATGGTTGAATTCTCTACCACCAGATTCTATCATTACATGCAATGACTTGACTGATAAATTTTTGATGAAATACTTACCACTGACTAAGAATGCAAAATTGAGAAATGAGATTACATCTTTCCATCAACTTGAAGATGAGAGTTTATATGACGTATGTGAAGGATTTAAGGAGTTACTAATGAGATGTCCTCATCATGGTATTCCTTACTGCATACAATTGGAAACTTTTTATAATGGTCTCAACCCAAGCACTAGATTGATGGTGAACGCTTCAACAAATGGCGCCTTGTTATCTAAGTCTTACAATGAGGCTTATGAAATTTTAGAAAGGATAGTCAACAATAACTATCAGTGCCTATCAACTAAACAAGTTGCAGCAAGAGGGACAACATGAGTTCATAATGTAGCTTCTTTGACAACATTGTCAGCCCAAGTAACCTCATTAACAAATATAGTGAAAGCTATAACCACTGCTCCAGCAACCGTCAACCAAATTACTGCTGAGGTCTCTTGTGTTTATTGTGGAGAGGGACACTTATTTGATAATTGTCCTGGGAATCCAGTTTCATTCAATTATATGCAGGCAGCTTTAATAGACAGAACCAGGACAATCCATATTCAAACAATTACAATCCTGGATAGAGACAACACCCGAACTTTTCATAGAGTTATCAAAACCAGACTGGCGCATCACCCCCCAGTGGACATAACATACTTGCTCAATCACCTGGATTTTATCAACAAAATGAAGAGTAAAGAAGCATCAACAATTGCCATCTCAGCTCCTTTGAAGCTTTAATTAAGGATTATATTGTGAAAAATAAGCGATTGTCCAAAGTCATGCTACATCTTTGAGAAACCTGAAAAATCAAATTGGAGAACTTGCTATAACATTAAAGAATAGACCTCGAGATAATTTACTCAGCAACGTAGAGGACCGAAGAAGAGAATGGAAAGAGCACTGCAAGGTGATTAACTTGAGATCTAAAATGGATGTTGATAGTTCAGTTGGTGTACCAAAAAGAAAAATTAAATCCAATAAAGGCCAAGAAGAGACTCAAGTAGAGAAGGAGTCACAGTCTTCCACTTTTCAAAATACAAATCAACACAGTTCTGCTACAGCATTTGCAGAAAGTAATGATCCAGCACCTGGTGATGAAGATGCTATAACACCAGCAGCAACAGACCTGAATAGAGCAAAAGAGAAGCAATCTACACAACTTGATGCAATACAACAATTTAGACATCCACCACCTTTTTCTTAGAGGTTTCAAAAGCAAAAGTAAGACAAGTAATTTAGTAAAATCTTTGGAGTGGTGAAACAACTACATATCAATATCCCTTTTATGGAAGCTCTAGAGCAAATGCCGAACTATGCAAAATTTTTAAAAATATTTTAATAAAGAAAAGAAGATTTGGAGAATTTAAAACAGTTACTCTAACATAAGAGTGTAGCCGAATGCTTCAAAGTAAGATACCACAGAAGACGAAGGATCTAGGAAACTTCATAATCCCATGCTCCATAGGCACCAAATACAGTGGTAAAGCATTATGTGATCTAAGGGCTAGCATCAATATCATGCCTTTATCAGTGTTTAAGTAATTAGGAGTTGGTGAATGTAGACCAACAATAGTGACTCTACAAATTGTTGATAGATCTCATGCATATGCAGAAAGGAAGATTGAAGATATGTTAGTGAAGGTAGATGAATTTATTTTTCTGGTGGATTTCATTGTGCTAGACTTTGAGGTAGAAAAAGTGCTAATCATTATAGGAAGACATTTCTTAGCCACGGAAAAGACTCTCATTGATGTTCAAATAGGATAATTAACCATGAAGGGGAATGACCAGCACATAACATTCAATGTGCTAGACACTATAAAGAGTCCTGATGAGGTTGTAAATTGTAATTTTGTCAGTGCTGTGGACTGTGGACTTTGTTGTAGCAAAGAGATTACATAGTTGCAATAGTAAAGAGGAAATCAATGTTGTAATATTTGAAGAACTTGATGATGAAGATCGTGGAGCAATAAATATAGCATAGTCAAGGGAGAAACAACCCTTTAGAATTAACTAGCAAATCCAACAAAAGGAACTTACTCCAGACTAACAAGAATTCAAGGTTAATAGGTTGAGAGTAAAGCACTATATAGGAGCTAATGTGAACAACCTATAGAAGGATCGATTCTAAAAGGATCCAGGTTAAGCAAACAAGAAAGGTTAGGCTGAAAGACCTAAAAGCCAACACTAGTTGGAAGGCAACTCAATAAGGGAAGTTATTTTAAGTTTTTAAGGCATTGGATTTAGCTTTTAAATTATTTAATTTTTCTTTTTGTTATTTTAAGTGTGCATCTAATTATTTGTCTTTGTGTTAAATTGTAGTAAGTAAAAAAAATGTGGGCAAAAAGAGCAAGAAGGAATTACTGTAGCATCACTTACAACCTGAATATAACAGAAGATTCTCAAACAACATAGGCATTTCTTGCTTTTGCAGTAAATAGATTGATAAGATTTTATGATAAGGAGCGTTTGAGAAGTCGATAAAAAAAAAGTTACCCTTTACAACCTGTGTTGCAGCAATACTTCCAACAAGAGGGGAGTACATATACCCGTTAGTTTATTTTACTTTTTTCTGCAATACTTTTCTTTCATTTAGTTTTAATTTTCTAATTCATTCTGCATGTCCTTTTATTTAGTGTATGCATGTCTGGTTTATGTAGTTTTGTTTTGTGTGCTTGTAAGGACACGTCACCACTCAAGTTTGGGGGGGATTGCGTTTTTTAGCGCATTTGTTTATGCTTGTGTTGTGTGTTGTGTGAAGCTCTGATATCTAATATTTGTGTATAGATTTGAAAACCTAATGAAGATAAATTGAGTATTATTCAGTATTTATGAGAATGTCGAGTAGAGATAGTTATAAATGGAGGTTGAAATTATGTCTCGACACTTAGACTTTGGTTGAGTTTTATGAGGATGTTGTAGCAGAGCCAGAAAAACAAAAAAATAAAAAATATCTCAAGTTTGAGGGGAAAATTTTGTTGGACTGTGCTTGTTGTGAAATAAATTCTACTACAATGGTTTAAGTTGCTGAGTAACCAGGGTTAAGTATACACCTCATATGCAGACTTGAGTCCAAAGGCAACAAGCGATATGAGCAGTACTGCAACAATTATATATTAAAAAAAGGAAAAAAATAATGATAAATTATTGAAAAATAAAGAGGTCCACTGCCTAGGATATTAAGTAACTTGGTCTGTTCATGAGCCTCATGTTCAGCCTTGAGTCAAAGGCGTCCAAATGTAAGACCTAGATATAACATCCTGAATGTGTTGCTGCAGTAACTCTGACATGTACTTTTATTGAGTAATTGGGTGTCGTCATTACAAGTGATAGGGATTCACATGAAAGCTCAATGTTGCATTGAAGTGTTTAACTGAAAAAAATAATTATACTTGTTGTAGCATAGTTTTATTTTATTTGTGAATTTTGCTCCCCCATATGTGAATATGTTTGTGTTTTACCTTTGAATGATATGTAATGTCTCTGTAATATAGTAGCACCTCTGGAATTTAATCAAAGTGGCACACACACATTTTGGACAGAATGAAGACTAAGTCTAGAACTGAACTGCTATGACTATTTTGCGTGATTAAGAGTGTGATTTGAGGGTTGAAGAATCCTTGCAAATTTGATGATAGAACTAAGTTAATTGTTGCATGATTGTATAGTGTTGTTGTCATTACTTGAGGACATGTAATGGTTTAAGTTTGGGGTGTGATAACTCCATGAAATAAGAGTTATTATGATACTTTTAAACTTAAATCAATAATACTAAAAGAGTAAATAATATGTTTTCATTGCATTTTTTTATATTTTGCATAAATATTCATCTTAGTTTATTCCTAATAAATTTTGTTTGATTTAGAATAATTTGTATGTTAAATCATATGCATAATTGTAGGTGTCCGGAAACCTAAATTTCAAGGAAGGAATGCTGATACAATAGGCTTGCAAAAGATGAAAAAGAACTTAGCTGCAAAAGAATTAAAACAAATCTGGAACAGTACAATTTCTGTAGTCGTTGCTGTAGCAATCCTAGAACAAGGATAGAGAAAATTTCGAGTAGGAAACTTGCAGAATTGCGATCTGTAGTTTTCTAATTTGACTTATCCTCGCCCTAAGCTTCTGTTTACCCTAATTTTCAACTATAAAAAAAGCACACATTATAAGGAATAAAGAGAGTCGTCAACCAAGGAGAAAAACCACAAAGAAACAAAAGAAATAGAAGATTCAAGAGAGAGATTAAGGGTTGCACAAGAGGAGAAATTATAGAGATCAATTGGGAGCTCAATCCTTCTTATTCTTCTCTTGTTTTCTTGTTTTCTTATTTTCAATTTATTCATGAGGATGTGTTTCATGGCCGAAACCTTGTTCTTTATTTTTCTTTTGCAAATCATGAACTAAATTTATTTGTAATTGGGTGATAAACAATCTTGATGGTTTATTGACTGAAAATATGAGTTGCTGTGTGTTTGCTGTA
This sequence comes from Citrus glauca, assembly GCA_029633175.1. Lineage (NCBI taxonomy): Eukaryota > Viridiplantae > Streptophyta > Magnoliopsida > Sapindales > Rutaceae > Citrus > Citrus glauca. Next base: position 15,689,435 of record JAQOOD010000009.1, read on the forward strand.
GCATTTTGTTTTAATAGAATTTATTTTTATTCATTATTTCAGTTGATCACCCATTTAATGATACTAACTAAGGAAGAGCAGCAAAAAAGCCTATCTAAGTGGAACATATCAAAGCAATACTTGATCTTAAATTGGGTTTCCTGGATTGAGTTTCACTTAAGTCCTAAAAGGGTCATGCTTGATTTAAGATTAGTGATGAACTAGACATAGGGATTCGTCTTGGAGGGTAAATAGAACTTAGGGGTGTAATGTTATATCTTATATTGGCATAACAACTTATCACTGTTAGGTTGCATATAAATATAAAATATCCAACATGCGACAACTGATGATGCATAAGGATTCTGCCCAGTGTTATAGCCGATACTGCAGCAACCGAGCTAACCATTAGAAAATAGTCAAAATCATTAAGAAAGTTTATTCACTCAACTACTCTATATTCCCATTGGTTTTATCCTTGAGCTTGACGTGATAATTTACTTTGTTGCATTTTATTTATTGCGTTTTTATTTTAATTAGGATATTAGTTTGATTAATTATTTTATTTTAATTTAGAACAAAATCTACAGTGTAAAAATTACTGTAGCAAGTCTGATAACATCAATCACTGTGGAGACAATCTCGAATGCTTATAATTTTATGACTTATTGTGTACACTTACACATTAACACTAATGGCATTAGTATTTATACTCTACAGCAAGGCTATCTCTAATGCATGTGTAGCTGAGCATGATGTTGTTAACATGTCACTCAAATGAGTGGATTTGGATTCGGTTGTACTTATCATATGTGTCCTAACAATGATTAATTTTTCTAGCTTCAAAAAGCTGGACAAAGGAGTTGTTCTTTTAGGTTATGATCATGCTTGCAAAATAACAAGGATATGCTCAATCCAATTGAAGAATCATGATGGATCAATCCAAGTCGTGACAGATGCCTGTTATGTACAAGCTTAAAGAAAAATCTTATCTCATTAGCATTCCTAGAATTTAAAATGCTTATAATCACTTTAAGAAATAGATTTTTAAAAGTATTATCAGGGACACAAACAATAATAAAAGGCACAATAAGAAATAACTTTTACTATTTTTAGGGAAGTACAATTCTTGGATCAACATCAACAGTTTTTGAAAAAGATGCAAATTCAGGGCTAACCAATTTGTGGCATATGCGATAAGACATGTTAGTGAAAAAGCCTTGTAAATTTTAGTAAAGCAAGGCTTATTGAAAGGTGCAAAATTCTTGCGAATTGGACTTTTGTGAAGATTATGTTTTAGGCAAGCAGACTAGAGTAAAGTTATGTTCATAATGATGTGTGCGGACCTACCAAAATAGCTTCTTTGGGAGGTATGCACTATTTTGTTATTTTTGTTGATAATTATTGAAGAAAAGTATGGTGTATTTGATGAAAAACAAGAGTAAAATTGTGCACACATTTGTGAAATAGAAGATGATGATTGAGACTTAGGCTGGTTGGAAGGTCAAACAACTTTGATTTAATAATGGTGTTGAGTACAAAAGTGATCTAGTTTTACATGCTAAAATGAGTGTAGTACGACATTTTACTATTAAGGATATACCATAGCAGAATAGGGTGGCAGAACACATGATCTGGGCTGTACTAGAGAAAGTTAGGTGTATGTTGCCCAATAGTGGGTTAAGCAAGGAGTTTTGGACTAAGGTAGTTGTATATGCGTGCCATCTAATTAACCATTTGTCATTAGCTACAATTATGGCCAAAACACCCATGAAAATATGGATTGGCGAACCTCCTATGAACTATGATTATTTACATGTCTTTGGTTCTACTACTTATTATTATGTAAGGAATCTAAGTTAGACCTGAGACAAAAAAAACAACTTTGTTTATGAGTATAATTGATAGGGAAAAAAATACTACCTATAGTATCGAATTACGAGGAAGATCATTTTTAGCAAGGATGTAACCTTTAATGAATATGCTATATTAAAACAAAAAAATTCTCAAAAGGTTGACAAGACTAGTAGTACTTCGGACCAGGTAGAGTTTGAAAAGGTTAAAACTGATTAGTGTTAGTGAGATGGATAATGACTCTCTATCAACCGAAAATGAAGAAGAGGTTCTGACTCAGGGACCTTCATAAGAACATGATTTAATTACGTATAGAACTACATGAAGAGAAATTTGTAAGCCTAATCACCATGTTGATATGGGTGACTATGCACTTCTAATAATAGATAGTAATGTTTGTTCCAAGTAACCTTGAAAGGGTATAATGAAAGCTAGCAATAGATGAAGAAATATAGTCTCTTCATAAGAATGGAACTTAGGAGAAAGAAAATAAGGCAATTAGGTGTAAATGGGTATATGCAAAGGAGGAAGGATTTTCTCGTAAGCATGAAATTTGCTACAAGCCTAGATAAATAGCGAAGGGTTATGTTCAGAAGGAATGCATAGAATACAATGAGGTATTTTCTCTAGTTGTGAAACACTTGACTATTTGGATTTTGCTAGCTATGGTTACACAATTTAATCTTTAACTAGTTTAGCTTAATATGAAAACCACATTTTTACATGGTAATTTGGAAGAGAAAATCTACACGACTCAGCTAGATGGATTCAAGGTTGTTGGAAAGGAAAATTAAGTTTACAAAAGAAAAAGTAGCTTTATGGATTGAAGCAATCTTTGAGTCAGTAGTATAAGTGATTTGGTCAATTTATGAAAGGGCAAAGTTACAAACGAAATAAATTTGATCATTATGTGTATTTTCTAAAGCTACAAGAAAGATCTTTCATATATTTGCTCTTGCATGTCGATGAGATGCTAATAAATCCACGAGTAAAGATGAGATTAAGAAATTGAAGACTTAACTCAATCAAGAATTTAAAATGAAAGATCTAGGTGAAGCTAAGAAGATTTTTGGCATAGAGATAAGTAAAGATAGAGCTCGTGGCAAAGTCAACTTGTCTCAAAAGCAATATTTGAAGAATGTACTATAACAGTTTGGCATGATTGACCAAACAAGACCTATAAGTACCCTGTTGGCTTCTCATTTTAAGTTTTCTGCACAACTATCTCCTTCAATAAATTCAGAATGAGAATACATGCTATAAATTCCATATTCAAATGCAGTTGGTAGCTTGATGTATGCAATGGTGTATACAAGGCATTACATTTCACAAACAATTAATATGGTGAGCACACATATGCATAATTTTAGTAAAAGACATTGAAAAATTGTGAAATAGATTCTGTGGTACATTCAGAAGACCATGGATGTTGATTTACTATTTGAGCGAGATGATACACTTGGTCAAGGTGTGATTGAGTATCTAATTATGCTGGTGATTTGGATAAGTAATGATCAACCACTAGATATGTATTTACTTTTGTTAAAAGGGCAATCAATTAGAAGTGCACACTAAAATGTACAATTACACTCTTGACCATAGAGGCTGAGTCCATGACAATTAAAAAGGCTATTAATGAAGCTATTTAGTTACATGGCTTGCTTGATATTAGATTGGTCTAGGAACAAGTTAATGTGTATTGCAATAGTCAAAGTGCTATTTATTTAGCAGAGTACCAAGTGTATCATGTACGTACGAAGCATATCAACATACGATTTCACTTTATACTGAAAATTATTGATGAGGGAAAGATTCTTCTTCAAAAAATGAAAACTGCGGATAATCTCATAGATATGTTAACCAAAGTGGCGATGGCAATAAAGTTTTAGCATTGTCTAAACTTGATCAATATCCTATAAGTTTGAAAACAATAAAAAAAAACCAAGATGGAGAATTATTAAAAGTCAAATAATGGCTTATCAATTTCAAAAAGCAAAATTGGTGACATATTTTTGTTGACATACATATGGAGAAAATTGCAATGATTTTCTAAATGACACTTGAATTTGTCAGAATGGTTGATTTTGGTGTTCGTTCTTTAAAGACTTTTGGGGACAAGGATTTAATGCATGTATGATGTTTGGTTCTAAATACCAAGCTATTTTTTCATTTTAAGGCATCCACATTTTAGGAATAATTACAAGTGAAACAATTTAGGAGATTTGAAAGAGCTTATACTTAAGTGTTATAGTAAGGATCCAATTGGGTGTATTGGATTTTAAGTTTTGAGATGTTTTTTTTTCCATTATTTTGTAAATTCTCATTTATTAGTGAAATTATCTTTTAACCTTTACCGATGGACATAGGCTTTACGCCAGACCATGTAAATTATTGTGTTCAATTTTTTTTTTTACATTTGCTTATTGCCATGTTTTATATTTCTCCAGAAGTCACAATCATCATAATATTGATAATTGCTTAACTCGCGCTTCTACAACAAGTGGTATTAGAGCCAACTATTCATTCTTGGGGTATACAACATTATTCATGTATACAACATTGTTCAATATATAGTATTGTTCACGTATTTGCTAAAGCTAACTGTTCGTCCTTAAGAGTATCAAGATTGCCTACAGAGTCTAGGTTTTAATTGGGACCATTGTAACCAACTTTCCTAGTGCATTATCTATACAAATAGACACGTAGGAACTGTTTGTTTGGGTTAAGTAATTATTGGCAGATGTTGTTGCAAATTTTATTGTATTACAAATGCACGAATCTATTATGATATAAATTAATGGTGTTGAATTTCGATCCAATGAGAATGTAGATTTAATAGTATAGAGTGGTTAATTTTCTAATTTTGTATGTGTGTTAGTTGGATGTGATTTATTTATCTTCAGATTTAAAATAAAATAGTGGGAATGACTTAAGATGAGATAGTTTAAATGGAGCACTTGAGCCTCTTGATTCACACTTAACGTTTCATCATAGGTTCAATAATCCTTTTTAATTTCAAATAATTTATGAGGAGGTATTTCCATTCCTCATAAGTTTACTCCCTCATAAGTCTGACTCTAATAAATATGGTATCAAACACTCATTGTGCCCAGGGGAAATAATCTTCTGCTAAATGGGTGTCAAGTACACGTTGTGCCAAGTGATAACAATCCTACTATCGATCATGTGGCAAGACTTTCCACTAAATAACTTAAATTTATTTTTTGTCAACATTAAGTCAAGATGAACCACTAATAGTAGAGGAGAGTTTTTCTCTAATAAAAATAGTATAAAGTGCTCATAGTGCCAAACAATAATAATCTTACATTGGGGACCCAGCATACCAGTGCAAAATCTATATAAGATTATTACTATTTGTCCATGGTGAGTCAAAACAATCCAATTCAATCAGAAAGAGGGTAAATAAACTTACCAAATTAAGCCCACCGATCATATTGATTCCTTACCTTCAGCCAAGCTTGAAACTAAATCAACTATTCATTTTTTAACAAAAGGGTAAATGAGAATTTTATTAAAATAAGTAAAAAAATACAGGATAGGGAAGGAACTATAGAAAACAGAGCTAAAAAATGGATCCAGGGATGCCAAATTAGGGGAGAGCCTCTTATTTATAGATACACTAAGTAAACCATGACCATTGAATGAAATAATTCAGACGCTCAAGATTGGGCCACGTGGCAATCTTTGCTAGCTGGAACACACCATCGGTCAATACTAATTAGCATTTTGGTCCAATAATATATGTTACCATATCACCAATCAATGCCATATCAGCATTTTGGTCCAATAGAATGTTGCCATATCATTGGTCAATGCTAAATCATCAATTAACACCACATCATCTGTCCAATAGGATGTTGCCACATCAACATTTCGGTCCAATAGAATTTTACCACATCAATAGTCAATGCAACGTCATGGGTCAAAGTCACATCAGTTGGTCAACACCTAATTAGCATTTTTCTATATAAGATGCTACCACTTGATCAATCAATGTCACGTCAACTGGTCAATGCCACATATGCTAGGCTCCACTAAAATTCTAGAATTATGGTACGGTTCACGTATTCAATACTGTTCATGTATATGATTTTACCCTTTATGTCTTTTCCTAAGGTTTTTGGCTACTTTGAGCTAAAAAGTGCTATCCGTCTAGTTTTCTGATTTTCATTAATTGTGAGATGACTAAAAGACTCCTAAAATATATAAAATACTCAAGTAGTAATAAAACACATATAATTTAAAGGACTTAAATAACTAAAAATAAAAACGCTAGTGAGGCTTACAATTCAAAAAGATAATTTTGACCTTTAGAAATATGCAATTTCTAGCATTGAACACGCCTCCCAACCAATTTATTGCTAGTCCCTAACAAATTAAGCGATAATATTTAGCAAAAGCTAAATTGTAATTTTTGTTACGTATAATTGTGTTTACTTCTTTAATAGATTAATAACAACAATCAAATAAAAATATTATCATTATCTCCAGCTTTGAAAATATTACTCCTATATAAACCATTCATACAAATTAGTTAAGTAAACTCATGCAAAATGGTTAATTATCAAAGCTATATTAATCAAGCTACTTTTTATAATGATATGCCAAATCTCAAAATCTCACAGTTAAGAATGACACTCTCAAAAGAAAATAAACTCAATAAAAATAGTTATTCCAAGGAATGATAGTTTGAGAGCAAACAATATTACATGTTCTCACCAAAATAAAGGAATAATATTTATAGCTTAGAAAAGAAAATGATCTCAAGTCAAGCGAATTACTTGTTGAACCAATATTATTTGCTTTTATTTTTTCTTTTTTTAGGGTATCCCTACATTTTTTAGTCTATATTATCAACGGGGTGTGCAATTTCTAATACTATAGGTCTTAATATGCAAGTGTACACAATAAATACTATAATAATGAATATTCAGATCATCTCCACAGAAATTGATATTATCAGATTTGCTATAGCAATCTATAACAATGCAATTTGTTTTAATTGAAAATAAAGCAACTAATAAAACTAATAAACAAATTAAAGTAAAAATACAATAAAGAAAATTCTCACGTCAAACACAATGATAAAGCCAATAAGAATGGAGTAGTTGAGTGAATAAACTCACTTAATGGTATTGATTATTTTTTCTATTACAATACCGTTGCTATAACATCTACTACAGCACTTGGCAGAATCCCTCATGCATTCTCAGTTGTCCTTATAACTGGCATTTTCATAAAAGAATAACTAGAACTCCCCTAACTCACAAAGTTGTAATTTCCTTTACTCTGCTGCAATAATCATGTCCATGTTCAAATGCTTAACTGCCCAATATTCTTTGTGCTCTAACTCTAATGGTAAGTGACACGCTTTTCCATAAATAATTCTGTACGGTGACATGCCAATCATAGTTTTACATTGTTGTATAAGCCCATAAGTAAGACTCGTCCCATTAGTAGCTCTTTACATAATGAAGAAACTTCTTTTTCTACAAGTAACTCAAATCTGGTGGTAATAGTCTACTCAATAAATAGTTAGCAGCATTTGTATACCATGGTAATTATGATTGCTGTAGCATCTGAAAGTACTATAGCATCAACAATTGCTCATCAGGAAATGTTTGTGTGATCTCTTGCTTGGTCAGAGTGCTTTCATCTACTGCCAGCCTTAAAAGATGGTCTGCTACTTGAATCTCAGTGCCTTCTCTATCTTTGATCTTCAAGTCAACTCTTGTAGCAATAGGATCCATCTAATCAATCTTGATTTGGCATCCTTCTTTAAAATCAAATACTTTATAGCCGAGTGATCTTTGTAAATAGTCACTTTTTTGCCAACCAAATAAGTGTTAGCATATATGTTTTTATAATGTTGATTTTGATGATAACAAACAAGATTAAGAATGATTAATCTTTTAAGCTCAAATTATGTTTTATACATTTTAAATAAATCATTATTTTACATTATAAAGGTTTCATATTTAATGGAAAAGTGTTTTATGAAATTGGTTGTTTTTCAAGTTATGATTTAATTGAAAGAATTTTGAAAACTCTGAAATCAACAAGTATTGCTTGAAATCTTGGAGAAGAACTTATTTCAAAAGTGTTATAGCATTTTGGGCCATATCATAATTTCAGAAAGTTTTGAGTTTAACAAAGCATTATTTGAAATTTCTGAAATTGGACCTATTTGTAAACTGTCATAACGTTTTGGGTCATAATATAGTTTTGTAAAGTTTTGGGATCCAACTATAAATTTGAAAAATATTGCACTGTAGCATTTATTCAAGAGCTTCTACAAAAGAAATGTTGATATGCAACTGCTTCAACACTTCTAAGAACTTGTTGAATTGCTTGTCTAGCTTGGGGTTTTGAAATCTTTATGAGAAAGATGGTGGGTGTCTAAACTGTTGTGCTGCAGCAGATTGTGCAGGTTGCTTCTCTTTGCCATGTTATGGACTAATGTGGATGGTACTACAATATTTTTTTCCACAATTTCCGGTTCATTATTTTCTACTGATACTGTAGCTTAACTATTTACATCAGTGGGCTAGAAAATGGGTTGTTGTGGTTCCTCCTCAACTTGAGTTTCTTCTTGGGTTGAAACAGGTTCCACTCTTCTTTTTGATATTCTAACTAGAAAATGAACATCCTTTCTAGATCTTAAGTTAATCACCTAGCAATGTTTTTTCTCCTTTTCTCAGATCCTTTGAATTGCTGGGTAAATTGCCTTGAGGTCTATTACTCAATCCTGTAGCAAGCTGTCCAATTTAATTTTCTAAGTTTCTTAAAGATACCGCTTGACTTTAGACAATCGCTTCATCCTTCACAATATACTCCTTAAGCAAAGCTTTAAAAGAGCTTTAAAACAGTACACGGTTTCACTATGCGGATGAATAGTAATACTGTTTGACCCAAGTTGAACAGTAACGCGGTTAGGTTGAAAATAATCTTGTGCAATGCATATACTGTACGCGCGATTTTTGGTCTGCTAATATGCTGCCATGTCACCAATCAACAATGCATAAGAATTGTACCCAATAGGATCGTGACACATCATCAGTCAATACCACATCATCGGTCAATGCCATATCATCAATCCGTCTATGTGAACAGTGTCGTAAATAGTAACGTAGACAGTACCGTACATGTAAATAGTACCATACATGTGAACAATGTCATTTTTCCTTTTATACTTCTCCTAAGGTTTTCAACCGTCCTGAATTCAAAAGTAATGTCCGTTTTGTCGTTTGATCTCTCGTTTATTATGAAATGACTATGATGCCCCTAAAATACACAAAATACTTAATTAAAATAAAACACACATAATTAAATTACAAGAACCTTAAATACATAAAAGTAAAGGTTGTTAGCTAGACTTGAAATGTAAATGATGATTTTCTCCTTTATAAATATACATTTTCTAACACTCAACACACCCCCAACCAGCTTATTGCTAGTCCCTAGCAAATAAAGCAAAAATAAAATTCAAACACAATTTTTTTTTAAACAATCTTGTTTATTCAATCAAACTAATGCTAGCGATAAAATTAAAGCATAAGCATTATCTCCAGTCTAAAGCAATATCACACCCACATTAACCATCCACAAGAATCAGCCTAGTAAATTGTTATAGCTACTTTCAAGAATGACATGTCAAACCCCAAAATCTCACTGGAAGCAGTGACACTCTCATAAAAAAAATTAAACCCAATAAAAATAGTCACTCTAATGAATGGTACTTGAGAGAGAAAATAATAAAGAAGTGATATCACATGCTCTCATCAAGATGAAAGAAATATGCCCTCAGCTTAGAAATAATACGATCTCAAGTCAAATAAAAATGTTAGTCAACCCATTTTATTTATTTATTATTTTTTTATGCATTATTACATCTTTTTAGCCCATATAACTAGCTTCTACTTCATATTATAGTTCCCTAAAATCAAGGAAAACTTTTACTATGATGTAACGTAAGCTAGGGATATGGCTAACAAAGAAGGAAAATGAGGAAAAAAAGTGTATGTTTGAGAAAAATGCAGAGAATATTTTTTTGTTTTTTGTTTTTTTTCTTAAGAGAAGTTGCAAGGTGGATTTCACTTATTATTGTTATTTTTATTTTTGAAACAATTTTTTTCTTTTTTTAAACAAAAATATCTCTTTTTTTTTTAAGGCATAACTTCACTGTACAAAATGTTTAATTACATTTTTCTCAAACATAATAGGTGATAGAACTTGTAAGATATTGGGTAATACTCCAAATCAGGGTGAGTCAAGATGATAAGTTTGACAAAGAAAATATTTTTTTTAAAGGCTCAAAAGGGTTAACTATGGATATTTGATAAAAGGGATGACTAAAAGGCTCAAACTTATCCAAGATGGCCTTTCCATCGTCTTTTAGGGCTCTAAATAACCTTCCACCTCTACTAGTTAAATGGGTCTTCAAATGTAGTAACACACATTTTTTCTTTTTTTATTTTATAATTTTTTTTAAGGGTTAACTCTAAATAAATCTAGAGATCGTATATACAATAATAAATTGCTGAACTGTATAAAGAATTGGCAAAAGGGTTACTCTCCAAGAAAAATGATAGGCTCAAAAACTCACTTGACACTTATTTATGACATGTTCATTCCTTCAAGTAACTTATATTTGTCTCCGACATCAATATATAAAGTAGCAAACATAACATAACATCACTTAAGACCAAAGATAATACAAATAATAAAATTTGAAATTAATCATGTCATCCAATGTTAAAACAAATCACACAATTTTTTTTTAAACAACATCCTATCGCCCAACCTATTCTAAACGTGAAAGGAAAATATGCATGCAGAATTGTAAAAGTGATGTAGAAAAAGAAATGTTCTTTTTTTAACTAAGAAGATGCGTTTCTAGAGATACTACACTCCATATTCAGCCATCTTTGACTTAAATATTTGAAAATGTATATTTATAAAGGAGCAATTAAAAAAAAGAAAAATGAACATCAAAACTTAATATAGAAAAAGAAAATGTTTGAATTTTTTTGTTGCTTTTTTTTAAACGATGAAGATGCGTTTCTAAAGTCACTACACTCCATATTCAACCATCTTCAACACAAAAAGTTAGCACAATTAGTTTCTACAACAAAAAATTAGTAAAAACTTAACCAAAATTTCACAATTGTCGACTATTCCCTCCCCCAACCAGAACAAAACATTGTCCTCAATGTTTGAAAAGAAAGAAGTAGAGTTTAGAAGACATCACCTGGGTGGTGCAACACAAAAGAAAATATTTACAGGCATAGAGTTAATCTAATTTGTACTTCTTACTGCGACTACTGTTACCATCATTATTTGGATACTCTAACACAAAGGTCCAGGGGTCTGGGTCCGGTCGATAAGCTTATAATAAACTAAGTAGCTCATTAACAGTGTGAGCACAAATAAAAAGTTTTTTCGCACTAAAAGAAATGAAGTAGTTTTTTATCGCATGGTTAAGAAATGCGATGAAGCGCTCATAAAAGTTATTGACATTTAACAAACCAATGGATTTATGGTGAATGTGCAAATGGGCCCAAGATGCTAGTGTGATAAATGCCGCCAGTGTTGCAAGATCTCCTGGAAGGAAAATAAAAGCATCAGCATGATTAAGCATTTCAATTATTCTTTCTTACATACCTGAGATGACTAACTCTTCTCCAGTCGATGAGTCAGATGAATTACCCAAAGGTTTTCGGACTTTTGAGATGATGTCTAACACTTGGATTTCTCTGACAAAAGCAGCTTCTGAGACCAATTTTGATAACCATCGGTTACCTCCTCCATGCACTAAGTGTAATTTTCTCTCTGCTAAGTTTCGACCAAGATCTATGACAGTATCAACGAACTCTTTATATTTGCCATAGGTAAATCCAGAAAGCACACAAATGTTCTTGAATTGTCTATTGGGAGTAGCTGCCATTGGAATATTTCTCAAAAATAATTTGTGAGTGCTTAACAAAAAGTCATATTTAAGAATCTTGGTGACAGTGGATCACAACTGTGTATGAGGTGGCATGTTAGTGTCAAATAACATGTAAAGTACATGGCTCAATAGTCAAAAAGCAAACAATAAAAAGAAAAAGAAAAACATAAATAGTAATAAAATTATTAAAGACAATAATTCAAACAATAGTGAAATGAAATAAAATAACAGTAAAGTAAAAGGATATTTACAGGTAGTTGCGACTGTGGCTCACATCTTCCTCTGGTTTTATGTCCAGAAATGACTTGAACGCCCTATATGGGTCGATGATGGGCTTCCCATCCAGTTTTCTTATAAACTGGCAAACAGGGCCGTTTATAGTCAGATTCCCGAGACTAAATCATGCATACTCTTTCTGGAATAATGGCCATAACTGGAGATAGAAGGATATCATCCAATGACTCCTTATTCAAGCCATCCCTAATAAATTGAATCTTATTTTCTCTTATCAGACACCATTCCTAAAGAACATGGGTTTCTATTGCAACTCATTTTGGCACACTTATGACAAGCAGTAGAAATTTTTTGAGCTCGTCGCTTTCTTGCATAATTTCCTTTACCACAACCAGGCATGTATGCAATAAATTTTGGAGGTAACTCATCTGCCAATCGTACTTTAGCCTCAATTAACCAACGGATGTCTGCAGGTATGTTATTCCTCATGAGCAATCGCATGCGTTCGGACTGGGCTTTATAGATTGTAAGGAGGGCATTATGAGGAAGTGAAGGGAATCGCTTGTGAAGCTTCGCTAGAATATCATTTTTGTCCATACCTTCGCCTCAGAATATCAGTTATTATGGGAAACTGAAGTAACCGACTTGATTGTCACAGAGTACCGTTATCTGCCACTTCACCAGAGTAACAAACTAAAGCACACAAACAGAAAAACAAATTAAAACACACAAAGAAAATTAAAATCGTCCTCTTATTGAATTTACCTCAAGCTCCAACTGGATGTCGTAAACACTTCTCTCAATATCTCTGAGTTGGCTTTCTAAACCCTCAACATAGGATACTAACTCTGGTGGTTGCAGAGCCCAAATACAATGTGTTTTACAAAATTGAATCTGCCTTTTGAGATGAGTTTTGACATGTTGAATTGGTTTAAGAATGTTCAGGAGGAACGGTCTAAGTATGGTACTCATGATTAACAATAATAAGAGAAAACTTAATGGTAAAACAAACACACTTATGCAAAAATAATTTCAATTAGTAAAAGAATAATAGAAAGAAAGAAAGAAAAATCAAACCACCGAAAAGAAAAAAATCAATTCAAATATGGTAGATCACTCAAATTTATTTCGGTGTCTTCTCCATGTAGTTGGTACTCTAGATATTGCTTTAATCTTTGACCATTAACTTTAAATTCTTTGGGTCCTTAATTTCAATTGCCCCATGTGGAAAAACAATATGAACAATAAATAAGATAGATTAACGAGAGCGTAACTTACCTGGGAATAGGTGTAAGCGAGAATTGAATAAAAGCACTTTCTGACCTGGAGTGAAAGATTTTCTCATAATTTGCTTGTCATGGAAGACTTTCATTTGTTGCTTGTAAATCTTGGCATTTTTGTATGCATCATTGTGAATTTCTTTAAGTTCTGCCAGTTGTAATCTTCTTTCTGAATTGGCTTGCTTCATGTCAAAGTTGAATTTCTTGATGGCCCAATATGCACGATGTTCGAGTTCCACAGGTAGGTGGCAAGCTTTTCCATACACTAGCCTGTAAGGTGACATCCCAATCGGGATCTTGAAAACCGTTCTATATGCCCATAATGTATCATCCAGTCTTAATGACCAATCTTTTTTGTCTGGCTTCACTGTCTTTTCCAATATGTGTTTTATTTTTCGATTGGAGATCTCAACTTGGCCACTGGTTTGCGGATGATATGGGGTTGCCACTTTGTGTGTGATTGAATACTTTGTCAAAAGAGCCTTGATGTTTTATTACAAAAGTGAGCACCACCATCACTGATTATCACTCAAGGGAATCTAAAGTGTGAAACAATGATGCTTTTCAAAAATCCTATCACTACTTTTTAATCATTGGTTCTGCATGGAATTGCTTCTACCCATTTTGATACATAGTCAACAGCAACCAATATGTATTGATGGCCAAAAGAAGGGGGAAATGGTCCCATGAAGTCGATACCCCATACGTCAAAAATCTCAACCACTAAAATTGGATTTAGTGGCATCATGTTCCTTCATGTAATGCTCCCCATTCATTGACACCTATCACATGAAGAACAGAAAGTGTAAGCATCTCGAAATATAGTTGGCCAATAGAAACCATATTGTAAAACTTTGGTCATTGTTTTCTTAACATTAAAATGGCCTCTACAAGCTTGTTCATGGCAGAATGAAAAGACTGAATTTCATTTTCTGGGACACATTGTCTAACAATTTGATCTGCACAATACTTGATCAAATAAGGGTCATCCCAAAAGAGATTTTTTATTTCTACAAAGAATTTACGTAAAGAATTTGGCTTTGTCTTGCTTGGTCCAATGCTCTAGAAGTTGGCCTGTAATAAGATAATTAACTATATCAGCATACCAAGGTAATACTTCCACACTCATTAATTGTTCATCTGGACATGACTCATTCAATGTTAATGACTTTGTAATTGTATCAAAATAGAGACGAGAGAGATGGTCCGCCATAATATTTTTTGTGCCTTTCTTATATTTGAATTCCAAGTCAAATTCATATAAAAGTAACACCCAATGAATTAGTCTAGCTTTTGCATCTTTCTTTGTGAGAAGATATTTAAGAGCAGCATGATCTGTGAACACAATTATTTTACAACCAATGAGATAAGATCGAAATTTTTCCAATGCAAACACTACTGCTAGCATTTCTTTATCAGTAGCTGAATAGTTCAACTGTACATCATTCAATGTCATACTAGCATAGTAAATAATATGGGGAATTCGATCAACTCTTTGTCCTAATATTGCTCCTATTGCAAAATCAGATGCATCACACATTAGCTCAAATAATAAGCTCCAGTTTGGGTGCTAAATGATGGGTGATGATGTCAACAATTGCTTTAATTTTTCAAAAGCCATAAGACATGAATCATTAAAGATAAAAAGTACATCCTTAGCAAATAAATTGCATAAGGGTCTAGAAACTTTGCTAAAATCTTTAATGAAACGTCTATAGAAACTAGCATGCCCAATGAAAGATCTTACTTCTCTGATTGTTTTGGGTGGAGGAAGATTAGAAATGAGATCCACATTGGCTTTGTCAACCTCAATACCTTTGCTTGAAATGATGTGACCGAGAATAATACCTTGTTTTACCATAAAATGACACTTCTCCCAATTTAAGACCAAGTTCTTCTCGATACATTTCCCAATTTAAGACCAAGTTCTTCTCGATACATCTCTGCAAAACTAGTGTTAGATTATGTAAACATTGATCAAACGAGTCACCAAAGACAGAAAAATCATCCATAAAGACCTCAAGGAATCGTTCAACTATATCAGAAAAAATACTTAGCATGCATCGTTGAAATGTAGCAGGTGCATTACATAATCCAAATAGCATCCTCTTTTATGCAAAAGTGTCAAAAGGGCAAGTGAAAGTGGTATTCTCTTGATCTTTTGGTGCTATGAAAATATGATTATATCCTAAGTAGCCATCTAGAAAGCAATAAAATTCATGGCCTGCTAATCTATCAAGCATTTGATCGATAAATGGTAAAGGAAAATAGTCTTTATGTGTGACAGAATTCAACTTTCTATAATCAATGCATACACGCCATCCAGTAGTTAATCTAGTTAGTAACAATTCATTATCAGCATTGGTAACTACAGTGACTCCTGACTTTTTAGGGACAACTTGCACATGATTGGCCCATGAACTATCAGAAATGGGGTAAATGATACCTGCATCTAATAGCTTAAGGACTTTAATTCTAACCACTTCTTTCATATTAGGATTTAACCGACGTTGCATTTCCTAGTAGGTTTAGCATTTTCATCAAAGTGAATGTAATGCATGCAGTCTACTGGGTTTATACCTTTAATGTCTGCTATGGTCCCTCCTAATACTCCTTTGTGCTCTTTTAAAACATCCAACAACTTACTTTTTTGTTCGACATTGAGGGATGCTGAGATGATTACCGGTAGAGTGGTTTCTTCTCCCAAAAATGCACATTTTAATGTGTGGGAAATGGTTTGAGCTCAAGTTTTGGTGGTGATTCTGATGATGGGATGAGTTTCTTCTCTGATGGTGCTAGTTGTTCAACTCTGTACTTTCATTTATTAGTGTCCATGGATGGTGCTGAGTCAAGTAGAGCATTGACCTCATCGACTAATCTGTCAATATCAAAATCCAAATCAAAGTGAGTTAAACATGTTTATGAAAGATCATCACTAAAGTTTGAAACAAAAGTGTCATCAACTAATGCTTTAATTAAATCCACATCAACAATTTCATCATCTGGATTGTGAGGTTGTTTGGTAATGTTGAAGATGTTCAGCTCCATAGTCATGTTGCCGAAGGACAACTGCATATTGCCAGTCCTGCATTGAATGTGAGCATCCGTAGTTGCCAAGAAAGGTCAGCCTAGAATAATGGGGATGTGCTTCCTTGAATCATATATTGGTTGAATGTCAATTACAATGAAATCAACAGAAAAATAAAATTTGTCTACTTGGATAAGCACGTCCTCCACAATACCTCGAGTTATTTTCGTAGACCGATCTACAAGCTGTAACACCACTGGAGTTGGGTGTAATTCTCAAAGTCAAAGTTTCAAAAATACTAAGTAAGGCAACAAATTTATACTAGCTCCTAAATCCAATAATGCATTCTCAATTGTGTGGTTCCCTATGCTACATGAGATAGTGGGGGAGCTTGGATCTTTGCATTTTAGAGGAATTTTATGTTAGAGGATAGAACTAACATTTTCTGTTAAAAATGCCTTCTTTTGAACATGAATGTTTCTCTTTTTAGTACAAAAGTCTTTAAGAAATTTGGCATAAGATGGAACTTGCTTTATAGTATCAAGTAAAGAGATATTAACACTTACCTGTTTGAAGATTTCGAGAATCTCACCTATAGATTTTCCCTTCTTTTCTTTAGCTAACCTCTAAGGAAATGGAGCTTTAGGAACATATTCTCATTGGTTGGTTTCTTCTTTCTTCTCCGACGATGAGTCCTTAATTCTCACAGGTACAATTTGATTTTCTTTTGTCACCGGCATCTCCACTTTGTTGTCGACTTCTTTTCCTTTTCGCAAAGTCATGACGGCTTTAATCTCCCCATATTTTTGTGGTGAATCGGTATTTGCTTCATGTACTCCTTTAGGATTAGGCACTGATTGACTTGGAAACTTGCCTTTCTCAACAGTCATTGCCAAGGTCTGAACTGAAGAAGCAAGTTGTCCCACCATCTTCTCGAGACTTGAAACCGATTGGGCTTGCGACTTGTTCTCAACTTATTTCGTAGTCCATCAATGGTGCAGTTCTGTTGCTCAATCGTGGAATGAGAAACATTCCTGAAATTCTGGAATGCATCCTCTCATGGTCTAGGTTGAGAGTGGTTCTGGTTCTGATTGTATGGTCTAAATGGCGGCTGAGAGGCTTGAGGATTTTGAGGAATTTGTTGCATTTGTGGAGCTGGAACTGCTGGTCCATTCTGTTGGAATGCTTGAGACCATGAAAATTGGCGTGTTCTCTCCATCTAGGGTTATATGTGTTGGAGTATGGGTTGTAATTCAATGGTTTTCTCATTATACCTATGGCATTGGCTTGATCTGAGTATGAGTTATGGTCATGTGGCTTTTTGATTTAGCAGTCGATAACAATGCTATTTGTTGAGTGAGACCTTCAACCATCTCCTTGACTTCTTTAATTCTTGAAGTTGACTCGCCAATGTGAACCTCATTTACTCCTTTAATTCCTGAGTGATCGACTCCATTGTTGGGAATTATCCGCTTGTCGCTGGAAGAATTTCTAAATTTCTGATGTATTTTTTTACATTAACTATCCTCCACTTGTTGACATTAGCCATTCTTGTACATTCGGCAATAATCCCTCCAAACAATATTGGCATTAGTGTCATTTCTCATACCCATGATGTGGACACTTCAAGAGTAGCCCATTAAATCGCTCCCATGTTTTAAAAAAACTGCTCGTCATCTCTCTGTGTAAACTCCGAGATTTCCCTGCGAATAGTATTAGTTTTATGCACTGGGAAATATTTATTTAAAAATTTTGTTACCATTTGTTCCCATGATGTAATGCTATTAGCAGATAAGGTATTTAACCATGAACGAGCTCTATCCTTTAAAGAAAATGGGAATAATCTAAGTTTAACATTATCGTCTAAAAAATTCTCATATTTAAATGTTTGACAAATAGCATGAAAATCATTCAGATGATTATATGTATCCTCATTTTCTAAGCCATAGAATGTATGGAGACAATTTAGAACACTAGGTTTTAGTTCAAAGCTCCTAGCATCGACATTTGGGTCTCTTATACATGATGTGCTCAAATTAGCTAAGGGACTAAAATAGTCTTTAAATGGCTTCTCATGTGGTGCTTGTAAATCTATTTTATTTTTAACTTTATTGTGTGTGCGAAGTGTTTTCTCAAGTTCGAAGTCTATAGGTTCAAGATTAGGTAATAATGACTTACGACCATACATGCAAAACAAATAAAATAAAAATAAAGATGGGAACAAAACAAATAAAAATAAAGAAAATGGAGAAATTACTATAATAACCTTATGGCGCTATTACAACCTTACTATAAAAATACATTAAAAAATATATGAAATAAATTAACCAAAAAAATTAATAAGATAAACAAAATAAAAAAATAACTTGAAAATTAAATTACAGAATTTTAAAGAAGAGAAAAAGAAATACTACCCTTTAAATGTAGGTTCACTTTTTTAAAAAAAATACAAGAAAATAATTAAATAGAATTATTCACAAAAATTTAATTCTATGAATTAAAATTACTTACCTCCCCAGCAACGGCGCCAAAAATTTATTGTGCAAATTTTATTGAACTCGCAAGTGCAAGAATCTATTGTAGTATAGATCAATGGTGACGAGTGTTGATCCCACGAGGAGGTGGATTTTAATTATATGTAGAATTAATTTTGTATGAGGTGGTTGGATTTGTGGTGGAAGTGATTCAAATTGTCTTAAAAATTGGAATTGAAATGGCAAGAACAAATTAAAGTGTAAATCTATTAAATTGACATACTTGGGTATCTGGATCCGTATCAACATGCATCATGGGCTAAATATTCCTTATTATACCATTTAAATATAAGGGGGTAATCCACGCTTCATGAATCACGCTCTAATAAATATGGTGTTAAGGGCTTATAGTGCCAAATAATAATAATCTTATACTAGGGTGCCGGTTAAACCAGGGCGGTACTAGACAAGATTATTATTATTTGTCAACGAAAAGTTAAAAAATCCACAAAAACTAGAGGGGAAGAGAAAATAAATTTACCAAATAAATCCCATGACACATGTTGAGACTTCACCTTCAACCCAAGCTTGAAAGAAAATTAGTCACTCATAATTGAACTAAGGTAAAATGGAAATTTATTAAAATACGTAGAAAATACAAGATGAAGAAGGAATTACAGAAAATGGAGTTTAAAAATTGATTCAGAGGTATCAAAAAAAGGGGGGAGACCCCTTTTTTAGAGATACATAGAGTAAATCATGGCTATCGGATTAAAAACAATTTGGACGCTTAGGATTGCGCCACGTCATCAGTCAATAGTACGCGGTTTGACCACGTTGATGAACTGTAACACAATTTGACCTGGATTGAACAGTAACGTGGCTTGGTTGAAAATAATCCTGTGTAATGCATGTACCGTACGCGTAATTTTTGGTCCACTAATATGCTGCCACGTTACCAATCAACACTACATAAGAATTTTAGCCCAACAGGATCGTGATACCTCATCAGTCAATACCACATCATCGGTCAATGTCACATCATCGATCCATCTATGTGAACAGTGTTGTGAACAGTAACGTAGACAGTACCGTACATATAAATAGTGTCATTTTTCCTTTTATGCTCCTCCTAAGGTTTTCACTATCTTGAGTTTAAAAGTGACGTCCGTTTTGCCGTTTGATCTCTCGTTTATTATAAAATGACTATGATGCCCCTAAAATACACAAAATACTTAATTAAAATAAAATACACATAATTAAATTATAAGAACTTTAAATACATAAAAGTAAGGGTTATTAGTAAGACTTGAAATGTAAAATAACGATTTTCTCTTTTATAAATATACATTTTCTAACACTCAACAATGAACATGGTGTAACATAACCCAAAGTCAAAGATAAAACAAATACTATAATTTAAAAATCATTATGTCATTAATGTCAAAAGATCACACAAAATACCTTTTATTTTTATTTTTTTAATTTGTTATAACTAAACACCAAGACTAGAAAGATACATTTCTAGAGTAAGTAAACTCTATATTCAATCATCTTCAACTCAAAAATTTAGAAAAGGTTACTAAAAGTACAACAATACAACTATCATTTATTCCACAATTGTCAACTATTCCCTCCTCACAACTAGAGCAAGACATAGTCCTCAATGTTTGAAAGGAAATAAGTAAAATTTAAAAGACATTACCTGAATGTTGTGATGCAAGAAATTATTTAGAAATGGAGGATTAAATCTTATCTACACTTCTCACTACGACTTTTCTATCATCATCAGTCGACTAGTTTAGTGTAAAAGTCTTTGAATATGGCTCTGGTCTGTAAGCTTGTAAAAGATTAAGTAACTTATTAGTAGTAGGGGTATAAATAAAAAATTGCTTCCCTGTGAAATGAATGAAATGATGCTTTATTGCATGGTTAAGAAATGTTGTCAGGTCACTATAAAAGTTACTAACATATAACAAACACATGGGCTTTTTATGAATGTTCAAATGTGCCCACGATGTGAAAGCAATCAATGCTTCTAGAGTGGCAAGAAAAATAATTAAAATGTGAAATCATGCCGATGCCTTTAAAGCTTTTGGGATGATACTGAGCACTTGGCTTCCTCTGATATAAGCAGCTTCTGAGACAAGTCTTGATAGCCCTCGGTTACCTTGTCCATAAACCAGATGTATTTTTCTCTCTGCCAATACTCAACTAAAATTTATAGCTGCTTGAACAAACACTTTATATTTTTCATAATGACAACCAGAAAACCTTATGAGGAACGTAGAGGTACCTGTGATAATAAAACACATTGATATCTTCATATAATATCATTTATGACCAAACACATACACTACACAAAAAATGATAAAGTCTCATTCAACCTCCATCTACCATTTTATAGAAGTTTGTAAACTCCTAGCGGCATAAATAGTTCAAGTAGTTGACTTAAGCGTAGGAATGTGGTTGTCAGATGCCCAGGCTCCATCTCTAACCTCCTTTTGTTGTTTTACACGTTTTAAGGTGTCTTTTCAAGCTCTTACACTTCAGGTCTGACCTCTCACCATTATTATCATTTTCTCAATCCCCTTTCATCTCCAAAAGGCCCAAAACGATCTGCATACTCCAATTAAGTAAGGTACCCTCTACTTCGAAAATCAGTTTATTATTTTAGTTAAGTTCTCCCCTTGTCTGTTAAACCCAAAATCCTAAAACACTCTCCATATCTTCATTCACCATCTTTATATTTATCGACACCAAACCTTTCGATATAGCTCTTTAGCTTATGTTATTCATCTTGTATAATATAAAATCCTATGCAACCTCTCATTTATATGGTGGATTAGCGATTACTGGCTCCCTGGATGTAGGCCTAAGGTTAAACCATGTATATATTGTGTATTCTTTATATTTATATTTATTTTGCTATATTTTCAATTTGAGATCGAGATTATGTTTCACGTATGAGTGTACTTGAGCTATCCCAGCTACCCCATGTATTCCATGAGGTATTTGTGCTATCCCTCCAATACACCTGAGTTACACCTAAACACATATTAGCCCCCCTGTCAACTCTTAAGAGACTCTAGTGAGCTCTCTTTATTATTCCTCATATGATCACCTCAATTTATTATGCATATTATTATATCTCCTTACCTAGGGTACCTCGGCTAAACCACCTATCCCAAACATCAGAAGAACAAAAATAAACCTAAACTTAGCACAACCTCCCCTAAATATAAATTTATTTGTTTGAATTAGATTTGAACTAGATCTGGTGAGAACTACCCAATTGGCTCAAAGTAGATCCCAATGAAAATTTAGTGAAAATAGTTGGTTATATGGTACTTATATTAATTAAAATTTGCTATGACTGTAATTTTTAGTTTTTCACGAACACCCCGATCTGTTTCTTTTTTTTTTTTTTTGCGTTTTGGTTACTTCCAAAAGAGAAAGGTCATTTTTATGTGAGTCTACAAGTGACATTTCTAGTAAAGAGAGAAGCTAATCACAATCAACAAAGAGTCTACAGTCAAAATTCCTTTTTTTCTTTAAAAAGGAAAGAAAAGAAATAATTTACTTTTTTCAGCCACTTTCTCTTTTTGTGGTCATAACTCATAAGGATGACAATTACCAAATCCAAAGTGGCTTCCCCACAACTAACTAGTATCCACTTACCATCAACTGAACATGGGAGTGGAATGGTGTCATTTGAAAGTTTAAAAGGAAACAAATTCCAAATGTGGGTTCTTGGATCAACTTTAAGACAACACATGATTTTGTTGATGTAATAAATGACAAAAGTGTGTTTAGTATTGGGATTGAAAATGAAAATGAGGAATGAGAATATAAAGAAATGTCAATGGAAATTGAATGGTCATAAATTAAAAAATGAGGAGTAGGAATCTCATTTTTACAGGATAGGTAGGAATGATAATAGGAAAATGGGAATAAGTAGTGAATTAATAGTTTTACCCTTGGTGAAAATTTAAAATTCCTTTTCTATCCCATTTTGGTAACTTACAGCTATTCATTCTTATTACAAAATAAAGTAATTACATCAATGGGAATACTATTGATTCAAATTTTAATTCCTGTAGTTTAAATAAATAATTTATTTTAATTCTCATTCCTTATTTTGTTCCAACCCATTCTGATTTCAACTTATTATGAATTCTAGCCATTAGGATTTCCAATTAAATTTCTGGCCATTAGGATTTACAATTACTTAACACACAATTAATAAATTGTCAAGGAGACACCCCCTTTTTTTATTTCACTCTAATTCATCTTAAATCTCTCACATATTGCATACCTTGTTGAAATTCATTAAAAATATTTGAAAGAGAATTTACCAACTGAACTGGCTGTCATCTACATAAAAATATTAAAAATTTTCTGATTAATGCTTCTTAAAAAGAATATAACTCAGGCACCATAGCCAACCCAAATCAATTTTCTCTTCCTCAACCTCCCATAAAATTTTCAAAGGTAGATGACCAAAAAAATTAATAACATTTGAAAACTACTCAGCTAGGTCTTTAAGATAGTTTAATCTTAGACAAAAATTAATGACTTAGTTACCAATTATCCTATTAAAATTTGTATGTATAAGCAGATGGCCAAATCAAAGTTAATCAAGTACAAAAATTAATGACTTAGTTACCAATTATCCTGTTAAAATTTGTATGTATAAGCAGATGGCCAAATCAAAGTTAATCAAGTACAATTGACAGATATATGATAGATTAAATAGTTTATTAGAAGTGGGCAGGGGTAAAGCTAACACCATTTTTTAATTACTATTCATACCAAGCATGCAAGGTACCAACTATTGAATGTTTAAGATAAACTACGAATTCATCCCAATTAAAAAGGTTTTCTTTAATTACAGGGTCTTGCTTAAAAATTCAAATGAGGCATGCAAACTAAGGAATTTGTGTAATTAACTAACAAATTATTTCCAAAAATCTTAGACCAGGTAGCCACCCTTTAGCTTCGTGATGACTATATAATATACACACAGTTTACCATTAATTATATAATCGCTAGTTATTTTATTTATAATTTTTAATTAATTGAATTATTTTTATTGAATATGAAATTAATTGGAGAATATGAATGAAAAGTGCATAAAGAATAACAATTTAGGGAAGCATCAATTGAAGTTGTGACGTAGTTATAGTTTATAGCATGTGAAGCCAAAAGCAATTTACATTTAAAAGGAATTTCAATTCTTCAATTGAATGGCACGTGCATGGCTTTATATATTATGGAAAACAATTTAAAGGACCCCGTGAGTTAGCATTACAAGTGGAAATAAATTGATGGCTTATGGTGTTGACAAGTAACGGTGGTACTAATTAGGAAAATTGACTTTAGAATTGGAATTAGAATCCAAATTGGATTCAGCCAATAAAGTGTACAGGATTTGGCCAATAACTGCATGGTCATGGGGCATTATTATTAGGGGTGTTTAGAATCTAATCTGATCCTCTCAATCCGTCTGAACCGTGAAAATCCGATCCGTATAAATCTGATCCGTGAGTTGGATATGGATTGAAAATTTAATGGATTAGATATGGATTTACTTTTGTAAATCCGTAAAAGTCCGTGAATCCGCAATATATATATTTCTTATTATTGGGTAATGACTATAATATATTTCTTATCATTTAATCAGAATATATATATATATAGTTAAAAAAATATTATAAATTTAATTAAAGAATATTATCAATGTGACATTACATAGTTATATAAGCACTATAACATATCTTAGTCATTACCCAATAATAATATAAAATAATTAAATAATCAAGTATACAAATATAACTTGTAAAAATTATAAAACAAAATAAAAATAAAGTCACATGCACTAGCAAAAGCAAAGTAACATAACGCCAAGTCACCAACAATTTGCAAAGTCACCTAAAACCAAAGTAACATAACGTCAAGTCACCAACAATTTACAAACAAAAAACCCAAAGTTTCCCCACCATCACATGCACTAGGAACACCCAATACTGATTCGATATACTCTCGACACCGATTTGAAGGACGTCGGCTGCACGATTACAACGAGAGCAAGCTATCTTCTTCCCCAAGTCCATCAAGCCACTTCACAATCAGTGGTTCCAGCCAAACAATTGCACTATCACAACCTTCAAGATCACCAACCATACTTCCCTCGGTTCCCATCATTGACGACTCTGTAATCACCACTTTTCGACAAGTACAACAGCCCTGGTGAAGAATCAGACTATGTTTGGTTTCAGAAACTTCGTCATTTCAATTAATTATAGCTTTATTTAAACAATTAATCTTAGTGTGTTATATTTTAAAACTTTAAACGTATTATTGTAGTTTTATTTGAACAATTAATCTCGATGTGCTATATTTTGAAAATTTGAATGTATTATTTTAGTTTTGTTTAAATAATTAATTAGTTTAAATTTTATTCAATTTTAAATTTAATTAGTAGTAAAATTATTCAATTTTAGATTTTTTTTAATTTCATTAGTCCATGGATTGGGGAGAACTAAAAATTTTTAATTCAAAAACTAATACGTAAAATGGTGGATTGGATATGGATTAAGTTAAATCCGCATTCGATCCGCAGACGTATGGATTGGATATGGATTAAGTCAAATCCACATCCGATCCGCAGATGTATGGATTGGATTTAGATTGAGTTTAATCAAACCGTAGATCGGATTGGATTGAAAAATTATAATCCGTATAATTGTGGATCGGATATGAATTGATGTCGAATTCGTAAAATCTGATCCACGAACACCTCTAATTATTATATAAGGCTAATACATTAAACAATTGAAACAAGAGAGCCAGACATGAGACAAAGAGAAGAGAAGGGCGGCAACAATTTAATTCTCCATGGCTAATTTTATTTATTTTGTTGCTCCTAATTCAAGTATGTGAAGCTGATTTTCTTATACTGAGGTTAAGTATGAAGCCCTATTCAATGAAATAATTATCTTTTTATTTAATTAATTCCTTACATGCATGCTTTAATATTTTTATTTCTTGTTTCACATATTTATTTGAATATAATTAAATATTTTCACCAATTCTGTCATACATTATTGATTGCTAAGATTAATGTTTGACTAAATATATGCTTGGATCTATAAAGTCTATGTATAATTATCTTTGATTCTGTGTCTTTCATTAAATTGTTTACACAAAGTACTTAGGGAAACTTTGACTCTCTATTATTCAATATTGTTTACATAGTATGCTTATATATTATACTATTAAGTAGAGAAAGAACCTATATTAGATTTAATTACTTGGGCTTAATTTTTATATTTATGAGATGACATAGATTGATTTCAAGTTATCACTCTAAAATTGGGGATTAATTGATAATAAGATAATTATTAGTTGAATAGTGATGGATTCTGAAACTTTGGTAATCTTTGTTTTATTAAATTTTCTTTTGCTTTAATTGTTTTCTTAGATTAATTTCTCTTAAAACTTAATTTACTCAACTAAATTAGAATTAATATTAATTTTATATTTAAACTAGAATTTTTAATTTATAGCTATTCTTGTGGGTTCGACCTCGTTGCCGCTACTCTATTTCCAAATTAGTTCGCTTGCAAGTATATTAAAATATTTTACAACATTTCACCCTTGGAAGTGGGATTCTGCTATATATATCATACAAATAATTCATTGGAATTTGTGAATATTGAATTTGAGAGCATACATTTGGCATTTTATTTTAGAGTAATTAATTTCAAATAAAAATAAACTTATTTTAAACGTCACCTAAAGTTTAAGTTGAATTGATCAATCTCTCGAGTAGGGTCAAAGATTTAGAGACGTCAACCTACAAAATTACTTGTGAGAATTGGCATTTGCCTTGCCCACTTCAGCATGGTCCTAAAATCGCCTTTTCAGCCATGAAACTCCTTTCTTTGCTTGTTTTGCACAATCTTTAGGGATCCGAATTTTGATTCTATTTTTGGTTTACACATATTTCTATGGAATGAAGTTATTCGGCGGAGAGTTGATGATTAGGTTAATTTGGAGTTAGGATTCCTTTATGTTCATTCGTGGGATGATTCAACTCAAATCATTTCAAAGGCTATTAAATGTCTGTTTGGCATCACTTATCTTATAGTTATAAATATTTATTTAATTTTATAAACTCTTTTCAAATTTTTGTTGTTGTTTGATTATCTTCTTTACTCATAAAAGATCAAATTTTTTAGGTTTTGGAATTAGAGGTTGAAAAGGTTTTTAAGATAGTAAAATATCTAAAATATCATTTAATTATTTGATAATCTTATTTCATTCCTTTTATAAAATAATTTTAAAAAAACTTGGATAGTAAAATAATTATATAATTTTCAATAAAAACTTGTTTTGACAACTAAACAATTAAATATTTTTTAATAAAACCTCTACTTGTGAAAAAATTATTAAAAAAAACTCTATTTATATAAATTCTATTTGAAAATGTATACTAATCGGAGCTCTGGTGATGATGCAAAGATATTGGCTTAGGGGATTGGAAACGAGCTAGATTTGGACAAGACCAGGCTGAAGCCCATGTATCAAAAAAAGCCCGGATCCTTAAGATCCTTTCAAGTTTGAACGGGATGAGCAGTGCTTGGCCCATCATGGGCCTGAGCTTCCGAAAGCCTCTACCATTTTATTTATTAGTTTTTTATGGTTGCAATAATTCCCTCAAAGTAACATCCCTCCCTATTGGTCTTTTTTAGTCTTTAATTAACTCATTTAGTCTCTTACAAATTAAAACAAACATTGCATGATTCCAGTATACTTTGAAAACAAAAAGTCAACGAAAACTAGGTTCTAACAAAGATAATCTTGTCATGTAATTAATATTATGGGTAAAAGATCAGATAATCCCTATATTTTGAGATTATTATCCATTTAATTTTTATATTTTAAAACTATTCAAAATATCTCTACTGTCAAATTAGTGACATCCTCTTTTTACAATAATATTTCTTTTTTTGGTATATTAATAATAATTAAGTTATCAAATTAACCCAAAAAATAAAATAAATATATATGCAACAATATATATTTTTTGTTTTTATTTTATTTTTGGGGTTAATTTAATAATTTTATTTTTTAAATTTTTATTAATGTCCCAAGGTAAAAGGATATTAGTGTAACTACAACAAAATAAAATAAAAGTAATGGCAAAGGTGTCACTAACTTAAAGTTACTAAATTAGGAGTGTTTTGATGTATTCTTCCCCATAATATTGCTTTAAAAAAATGTGAATGTTTCATGTACATATTATCAATCATTAAATTATTTGGTCCAGTATCCTAGACCTTTTAAAATTCAAGATCCCTTTTCACAACATTATAAATGGGCTTTTAGCATTGTAAAAAGGGGATCCGAATTTTATGGATTCCTTACAGTACTTGATTGAGAATCTTCGGAATTAGTTTCAGGGTTTCGTATATTATGTCAATTAGTTTCAAAGTTTCATATATAATTAATGTCATCAGAAATGCCATCTCTGCCATGAATCCTTCCATGGCCGAAGCCTTCCACCCCAAAGGGAGGAGGAGTTCAAAAGGCAAGTCATGCAACATGGAAAGAATCGTATAACTAATTGAAATAATTTTCAAGAAAAGTTAAAAAATCTTTAAAATAAGAAGGTTTAGAGAGCCTTTTTTTTGCAAGAGTCAAGTGATCTGGCACTTTATTTTTCTGTTATGCCATACGACCTTCATATTCTAAACATGTCTCTTATGAATTAACAACAGCATTGGACGATTCCAAGTACATTTCGAAACAAAAATTCATCGAAATACAGGTTCTAACAAAGATCTTGTCCAGTAATTATAATAGATTTTTTATTTCATAATAGAAAATAAACATACAAGGGGCGATAGGACCGATATCAGTCATACTTATAACATTTATCCCTACATGGAGCGGAAAGTTTTATCCTCCAGTTACAATGATCACATCCATCCCTGCTCTCATCAAATATGTCAAACCTATGAACTTTCCCACTCCATTCAAAACTACAGAAGTATAGAGTTTCACCAAAAACGTTTCGACAGAAGCTGAAGTTATAACTCTCATCTTTGAGAAGAACATGTTCGCCAAGGTCATCATCCTTAGACTTGCAATGAAGAGTAAGATCCTCTCCAGTTTCTAACTTATTAGTTATTTGCACATAGGTTTTATTAAAAAGAATACATGCATTGCTCTTCAAGGACATGCCTGCAACAAGAAGAGCTAGTAGCAACGGAATTTTGGTGAGAGAACTCATTATGCTAGTTTAATTTGTAATTTTTTCTGTATGTAATAAGAAAATTGCAACCTCGCACTTTCAAATATGTCGTTTAGGGAAAGATGAAATTGTGCTTTGAATTATATATATATATGTGTGTGTGTGTGTGTGTGTGTGTGTGTGTGTGTATCAATTACATTTTGCAAGAAAATTAAAGTGGGTAATTAAACTCATAAATTATATTTGGAATCTGTGCTGTATCTCAATCTGTAAACCAATTATGTGATTTAAAGAACGGTGAAGCTGTGCTTTGGCTTCTGCATATGCATAAATTACACACTGCAAGAACACTAAAGTGGGTAATTCACGTAACGCCTTTGAATTTTTTTTTCTCTTTATTAATTATTATTGTAGTTCTTAGATAGATAATAATTACTGTTGTTTCTTTTGATTGGTCTATTAAAGGATTTTAGAGAATGATTCTAGGCTTTTCTAATTTGTTAGAATTATTTAGAATTTTCTAGTATTACATTTATTAATTACACAAGACATGTGTACTTACATTATTACTTGCATTTATTATGCATTTATTATTTATATTTTTTTAATGAAGGCTTGTATTTATTTAAAGAAGCAATTATGAACATTTATAATTACATTTATTTAAGCCTTTTACATATTTATTATTACTTTACTAAAATTTCTTTATTCAAAGTTTATTTATTTTATAAAGTTTACTTTTTATATATATAATTACACTTATTAAAGATTTACTTTATATTTATTATTGTTTTACTAAAGTTTCTTTAATAAAGTTTTCTTTAATTTATTATTACACTCATTAAAGTTGCTTTATATTTATTTTTGTTTTATTAAAATTACTTTGTTAAAGTTTGCTTCACATGCATAATTGCATTTATTATTTGCTTGCTTTGTATTTGTTAATTCTTGAAAATGTGAACTTGAAAGAAGGAAACATAGAATTATTCAACTTCTTTCATTATTCATCTTCCTTCTCTCTCAACACCAAAATCTAAATTCTAGATCTCTCATAACAACCTTTTCCAAATCTTCAATAGAGTTAGAGATCTTAGTTAATTTGGAAGCTTCTTGATTTGGTAAGTCTTTATTGCTTATGCTTTTATTGTTTTGAATACATGCTTAATTTGAAACTCTAGTTGTATGAAACATGTTATAGAATTCTCTGGACAGTATGAACATTTTGTATTAAATCATGGCCGTTGAAAATGATTTTTGAGAATAACCTGATCTTCTTATAAACTAGACATCTAGGGCTTATTGAATAACTTTTGTTTCATAAGATTTGAATTTATTTTCAATTTTATATAGATTTTTGAATCTGACACTGTTGCACTGAAA
Source organism: Citrus glauca (assembly GCA_029633175.1). Classification (NCBI taxonomy): domain Eukaryota; kingdom Viridiplantae; phylum Streptophyta; class Magnoliopsida; order Sapindales; family Rutaceae; genus Citrus; species Citrus glauca. Next base: position 15,719,898 of record JAQOOD010000009.1, read on the forward strand.
AACTGTTGTTCCAGCAGAATGATTGGATTCACAAAATTATTTATATTGCAAAATGAACTTGAAAAATTCTGAATTTTTAAACAGAAGTGGATATATCGGTCTAGTATTTCCAATTTTAATTTCATAATTTTCAGATTAATAAACAATTTCTTAAAAATCTCAGAACCAATACTGTTTTGTTAAGGCACTGTGAGACAATTTTGAGCCTATCAAGAAACAAATAGTTTTGAAAAATTTTTTGTATCAGATCCTCTTGAAAACTCTATAGGAGATACCTATGGATGTCTAGAACAGATCTGCATGGTATCGTATCATTTTGGTTATTAGATTAAGAGTTAAAATCTAAAGAATCAGACTTGTACCGGCATGATCTTAGAATAAGTTGTTATTAATTATGTCTTGTATCTATTTAAGGTGTTGTAGATATTTAAGGTTATTAAAAGCTTAGCGGTGCATTTCAATTATTATCTTATCGAGGCAAGTAACCCTATTCCTAGTGTATTAGATATGTATAATAATTTTGATATTTTAATATTATTACAAGTACATATTTTTCTTAGTTCTTTGTAACCATATTAATTTATGTAAATGTTTTCAAATCTGAAAATTAGATTATTTTTATGGTTTTAGCAAATATTATAAATGCTTTTAAATATGTAATTTTATTTTTGCTAAATAATTATATTTTTAAAATTGTCTATTAAATGTTGGAAGGGAAATTGTTCTGCAAGCCTAAATCATTGTTATGATCTTTTATGAATTCAATATGAATGTTTTATTCATATTTGATTAAGATTATCTACGAAAATTACGTGGGGGCCACCTCTTAAGACTATATGGGAACCAACTCTCGAGGACTAAAATGCCACGAAGTGCAAAGTGCCACGTGTAATTTGCTACAAATGAAAAATGAATTTAAAGTTTTGGCTCATTGTCCGTAGTCATTCCAATTTTGATTCTGATCATATTATACAATATAGATATATTTATGTTTTGTATGAGTACTTGAGTTTCTGTTTTGAGTGTGCATATGATATTCTTATTCTGATTATGTTTCTGGCCAGGTCATCGGGACTATAGATGACACTATGTGACATGAGCTAATCTTTTATTTCTTGTATTTATATTATAGAATTGGTTTTTGTGATTAATGATGTATTTGATATTTTGAGTTAGTTATGAATTTGTCCCTCCTGTTATAATTTGTCATTTTGTAATATTTATGTTTTTAATATGTATCGATAAAAGAAGGCTTGCAAATTTTATTTTATTTTTTTGTATCAATAGGCCTAGTATGTTGGGAATGGTTTTACTTACTGAGTTGATAGCTCACCCCTCGTCATTACTTTTTGCAGACTAAGTGACTTGTTCAAAAGTGTGGTTATCGTTGGAGTTAGAGATCTATTTACTTGCTAAGTTGAGTAAAATAATGATTAATTTTCTTTAGCCCTGAAGTTTATTGGTCTTTTGAAGAGGATAATCAAATTAAAAATGTCAAGAAAAGTGAATTCAGTTCACCTCAACTTAAGTCTCCAAGCAGGTGGATAGATCCAACTACCAGGTGAGGCCATTATAACAAAGTCTAAGATTAGCCTGACAACTCAACTAAACAAGAAGATCTATTATTTTCTCGAAAAGTATATGTGGGTGCATCGAAAATCCATTGCGGATAACTTGAATTACAAATCATCAATCTCTTTTGTGGACAAGTCAAAGTCATTGTGATATGGAAACTAGCTACTAGCTTGGAGTCACATTCAAGCTAAATTATGTGCCAACCTCTATCAAAAACCATCTCAATGTCAATAAAAGCAGCTACTAGTTCACCATAATAAGCGTATTATGACCCAAAAAAGGAATCGAATCTTCCCAACTGATTATGGAAAGGAGCATCTTAACCATTTGAGAATTATATTTAATACAATCAACAGGTGGCAACCACCAAAAGAGACTATATGATCATGAAACCTATTGGAAGATTTGAATGATCAAACACTCAAAACACTTTTTTTTTTCTCATGTACTCAATACAACTCATAAATTACAACTCTTTTAGAACTACAAAGCTTTACTACTTCTTGTTGCCTAAACCAACTAAGGGTAAAGGTATTTGTACTTGTTAAAACTTAATCATAATAATATATTAACTTACTTATTACATAAATTATAACCACACATCAAATCTAACAATACTCAACTCCACAAATTCTACTTACCATGTTATCATATTTAACATCACAAATATTAAACTACAATACGAAACTTCCATGAGCTAGATCAAAAATCATTTGGGCTTTAAAGTTGTAAGGATCAAGTTTATAATCTGATACGTCTCCTCCTGAACATGATCATGTGACAACAAGCAAAATTCTCAATCTGATAAAGTCTTTTTATTTCAGTGACTAGTAAAGATATCAGCTACTTGATCTTGTGATTTGACATACTTTGCTTGTACATCCTTTCTCTCAATGCAATCCTATATGAATTGGTAACGAGTGTCAATCTGCTTACTTCAATCATGGAAGACAGGATTCTTAGCTCAGACAATTACTAAATTGTTGTCAATGACAATCTCCATAGGTTCTTTTTGTGAGAAACCTAACTCCTTCAATAAATTCCTTAGCTAGATTGCATAAAAAATACCTTATGCAACTTTATAACTAGAAAATGTGACAATCGATTGCTTCTTCTGATATCCATGTGAAAGTAATATCTCCATAAAGAACACAATCCTATGGTTCTCTTTCAATTATTTGTATCTCCACCCCAATCACTATCATTATATCCAATAAGCTTGAAGTAATTAAAGAATGAGTATAATAAGTCGAAATCAATTGTACCTTTGATGTAGCGAAATATATTTTTTATAACTTTGAAATGGATTATCTTTAGATTTTCCATGTATCGGCTCATATGTCAAGCAACATAAAGAATGTTTGATTTCGTGCATGTCAAACAACATAAGCATCTAACTAAATTCTTAAAGAATATTGGATCTACACTTTCGCCTTCATTATACTTGGATAGCTTTACTGTGCATTCCACTGGCGTGCTTATGGGCTTGCAATGTTGTATCTTGAACTTCTTGAGTATTTCTTTTGCTTAGCTTTCTTGGGAAATAAGTCTACTTTCTTCCTTTTACTTAACTTCAACACTGAGATAATACACCGTAAATTCAATTTCAATCATCTCAAACTCTCTAGTCATCACTCTCTTGAACTGTTCAAATAATTTAGGATTGTTTTTACTGAAGATGAGATCATATATGAACAGACATATAATAAAAAAATGTTTTAATCTTTGCCTTTGAGGTAAAGAGCATGTATGGGCATTTAGTGAAGTTTTTCTTTTGAAATACTTGTCAATTTTGCTATTTTATGCCCTTGATGCTTATTATAACCCATAAAAGTCTTCTTCAATCTTTGAATTTTGTCTTATATCCTTTAATCATGTAACCTAATAGTTGTTCGATGTAGATGTAACGACCCGCCCCGACCTCCTAGGGCGAATTTTACTGCTAGAAACTTAAATCTCATAAAATAATAATAAATAATCCTTTTACAATCCATAAAAATCATATCCTTAAAAATAAATACAAAGCAGCGGAAGAATTTAAAATTCATGCCAAACCATCTATTTCCACCAATCAAATCCTTATCGACGCCCATCACGAATCCTGCTTACAGAAACTGAATCACAATAAACTATAATGAGTACAAAACTCAGTAAGTAAACCAGTTTTGTATATATCAAAATACATACGTACATATACATATCAAATGAATGACGTGCCATGATATTCGAAAACATCGTAAAACAAATCATCGAAATCTCATTGTCTTTCTCAAACTTTCACATTCTCTTTTAAACCACTTACTTGAGTTACCTTCATTCGATTACTGTTTAGTAGGACACTCCCATAACTTTCATAACTTTCTCTTTCATACTCTTTGGGCTTCTCGCAATGCGTCCCTCGCCCACTTATCTCATAACTATATAAACATCTGGAGAGTCCTCCACTAAGCCAGTAACGAATTCAAGCATCCAAGCTAAAACTGTAAAACAATCTTTCTTTCTTTCCAAATTTCATTTGCTAAAATCAACTTTCTCATTTTGCAGGAAATATGGAAAACATAATGCATTTTCGTGCTCGTGCCAATGAAATATTCATATGTATGCCCATGTCCATAAACACATTTCAACATATCATATCAACACATCACATAAACACATGGGCAGAACATATAAATCAATATTCGTACATATCTCAAAATAGACTTTTCAAACATGTCAAACATATATATTGTTTATTGTGATTCGTTTGGAAATCCAGTTTACTTACCTCCTCGTATCCTCGAGTCATAAATACAGATCAGTAGCATTGGCCTACAAATAAATAATACTCGCATAAGAATAAAATGAAACCATAATTATAAACTCCAATATTCTCAAATTCCTCAACATAATCACATTCCATACTTAACCTCAAATAATCTTAATTTAAATCATAAATCATCAAAATACTCATAATTCTCGAAATTACGAAATTACCCTCAAATATCAAAATTACCAAACTGCCCTTGAATCAATATTACCAAAATACCCTCATCTCAATATTACCAAATTAACCTCAAAATCATAAATTACCAACTTATCCTCAATGCCAACAATTACTAAAATACCCACAAAATCAGAAATTACAAAATTGCCCTTAGACAGTGAAATTACCGAAATGCCCTCGCCGGTCAACGGTCACCGGAATTCAACCGACGGCGACGGGAAGCTCAGAACTGAAAGTTCCAGCCACGCTGAGTCCAATGGTGGCGGTGGTGTCCTCCCACGCGCGGCGGTGGCTCCGGATCGAGCTCCCAAAGCCGTGAATCCATCAACGGCCGATCAACGACAAAACGACATCCCCGACATCCATGGCTGGTCGGAAATGGTAGAGGCAAGGGTAAGGAACAAAACCCGAGTGCTAGCTTTACCAGAAACCGGCGAAATCACGGCGAATCGAGCGGGCGATTCCGCGGAGCTTCCAAGCTTCGATCGGCGGCTTTCCGATCGATTTCCGGCAGCAAGGACGGCATGGATACGTTGCTCATCTCTCAAGCTTCGAAACGGTACCAAGATCACCCGGAACGGTGGCCGGAAATGGGAGAAACGGCCGGGTCAATTCCGCGGGTCCGGGTCGGGTTCGGGTCAACGGGTTGGGTTCTCTCTCTCTCGGTTCTCAGCTCTCCCTTTCTTTCTCTCTCTCTTTCTCTTATATATGGGGTGGTCAACAGGTCAAAAACTCGGGTGCGGGGTATTACAAACTTCCCCCCTTCAAAGAATTTCGTCCTCGAAATTCACTTGTAGTCATGCTCACAGAATCTAAACCTCAAGAATTACTTATGATCTATAAATCCTTATAAAGATCAAACATCAATCATATCACGCTTTCGCTGCGCTACTCTGATACCTCAAAAATATAGTGTTCTCCGTAACAGAATCACAAGTCCTAACGGTTTGGCATAGACTTAATTCTAATTATCCGTACAATATCTTTCCCAAGCGATGGCGAATGTGACTTCCATCCGCACATTTCCGGTTGGGAATGCTCTGATACCATTTGTAACGACCCGCCCCGACCTCCTAGGGCGAATCTTACTGCTAGAAACTTAAATCTCATAAAATAATAATAAATAATCCTTTTACAATCCATAAAAATCATATCCTTAAAAATAAATACAAAGCAGCGGAAGAATTTAAAATTCATGCCAAACCATCTATTTCCACCAATCAAATCCTTATCGACGCCCATCACGAATCCTGCTTACAGAAACTGAATCACAATAAACTATAATGAGTACAAAACTCAGTAAGTAAACCAGTTTTGTATATATCAAAATACATACGTACATATACATATCAAATGAATGACGTGCCATGATATTCGAAAACATCGTAAAACAAATCATCGAAATCTCATTGTCTTTCTCAAACTTTCACATTCTCTTTTAAACCACTTACTTGAGTTACCTTCATTCGATTACTGTTTAGTAGGACACTCCCATAACTTTCATAACTTTCTCTTTCATACTCTTTGGGCTTCTCGCAATGCGTCCCTCGCCCACTTATCTCATAACTATATAAACATCTGGAGAGTCCTCCACTAAGCCAGTAACGAATTCAAGCATCCAAGCTAAAACTGTAAAACAATCTTTCTTTCTTTCCAAATTTCATTTGCTAAAATCAACTTTCTCATTTTGCAGGAAATATGGAAAACATAATGCATTTTCGTGCTCGTGCCAATGAAATATTCATATGTATGCCCATGTCCATAAACACATTTCAACATATCATATCAACACATCACATAAACACATGGGCAGAACATATAAATCAATATTCGTACATATCTCAAAATAGACTTTTCAAACATGTCAAACATATATATTGTTTATTGTGATTCGTTTGGAAATCCAGTTTACTTACCTCCTCGTATCCTCGAGTCATAAATACAGATCAGTAGCATTGGCCTACAAATAAATAATACTCGCATAAGAATAAAATGAAACCATAATTATAAACTCCAATATTCTCAAATTCCTCAACATAATCACATTCCATACTTAACCTCAAATAATCTTAATTTAAATCATAAATCATCAAAATACTCATAATTCTCGAAATTACGAAATTACCCTCAAATATCAAAATTACCAAACTGCCCTTGAATCAATATTACCAAAATACCCTCATCTCAATATTACCAAATTAACCTCAAAATCATAAATTACCAACTTATCCTCAATGCCAACAATTACTAAAATACCCACAAAATCAGAAATTACAAAATTGCCCTTAGACAGTGAAATTACCGAAATGCCCTCGCCGGTCAACGGTCACCGGAATTCAACCGACGGCGACGGGAAGCTCAGAACTGAAAGTTCCAGCCACGCTGAGTCCAATGGTGGCGGTGGTGTCCTCCCACGCGCGGCGGTGGCTCCGGATCGAGCTCCCAAAGCCGTGAATCCATCAACGGCCGATCAACGACAAAACGACATCCCCGACATCCATGGCTGGTCGGAAATGGTAGAGGCAAGGGTAAGGAACAAAACCCGAGTGCTAGCTTTACCGGAAACCGGCGAAATCACGGCGAATCGAGCGGGCGATTCCGCGGAGCTTCCAAGCTTCGATCGGCGGCTTTCCGATCGATTTCCGGCAGCAAGGACGGCATGGATACGTTGCTCATCTCTCAAGCTTCGAAACGGTACCAAGATCACCCGGAACGGTGGCCGGAAATGGGAGAAACGGCCGGGTCAATTCCGCGGGTCCGGGTCGGGTTCGGGTCAACGGGTTGGGTTCTCTCTCTCTCGGTTCTCAGCTCTCCCTTTCTTTCTCTCTCTCTTTCTCTTATATATGGGGTGGTCAACAGGTCAAAAACTCGGGTGCGGGGTATTACAAACTTCCCCCCTTCAAAGAATTTCGTCCTCGAAATTCACTTGTAGTCATGCTCACAGAATCTAAACCTCAAGAATTACTTATGATCTATAAATCCTTATAAAGATCAAACATCAATCATATCACGCTTTCGCTGCGCTACTCTGATACCTCAAAAATATAGTGTTCTCCGTAACAGAATCACAAGTCCTAACGGTTTGGCATAGACTTAATTCTAATTATCCGTACAATATCTTTCCCAAGCGATGGCGAATGTGACTTCCATCCGCACATTTCCGGTTGGGAATGCTCTGATACCATTTGTAACGACCCGCCCCGACCTCCTAGGGCGAATCTTACTGCTAGAAACTTAAATCTCATAAAATAATAATAAATAATCCTTTTACAATCCATAAAAATCATATCCTTAAAAATAAATACAAAGCAGCGGAAGAATTTAAAATTCATGCCAAACCATCTATTTCCACCAATCAAATCCTTATCGACGCCCATCACGAATCCTGCTTACAGAAACTGAATCACAATAAACTATAATGAGTACAAAACTCAGTAAGTAAACCAGTTTTGTATATATCAAAATACATACGTACATATACATATCAAATGAATGACGTGCCATGATATTCGAAAACATCGTAAAACAAATCATCGAAATCTCATTGTCTTTCTCAAACTTTCACATTCTCTTTTAAACCACTTACTTGAGTTACCTTCATTCGATTACTGTTTAGTAGGACACTCCCATAACTTTCATAACTTTCTCTTTCATACTCTTTGGGCTTCTCGCAATGCGTCCCTCGCCCACTTATCTCATAACTATATAAACATCTGGAGAGTCCTCCACTAAGCCAGTAACGAATTCAAGCATCCAAGCTAAAACTGTAAAACAATCTTTCTTTCTTTCCAAATTTCATTTGCTAAAATCAACTTTCTCATTTTGCAGGAAATATGGAAAACATAATGCATTTTCGTGCTCGTGCCAATGAAATATTCATATGTATGCCCATGTCCATAAACACATTTCAACATATCATATCAACACATCACATAAACACATGGGCAGAACATATAAATCAATATTCGTACATATCTCAAAATAGACTTTTCAAACATGTCAAACATATATATTGTTTATTGTGATTCGTTTGGAAATCCAGTTTACTTACCTCCTCGTATCCTCGAGTCATAAATACAGATCAGTAGCATTGGCCTACAAATAAATAATACTCGCATAAGAATAAAATGAAACCATAATTATAAACTCCAATATTCTCAAATTCCTCAACATAATCACATTCCATACTTAACCTCAAATAATCTTAATTTAAATCATAAATCATCAAAATACTCATAATTCTCGAAATTACGAAATTACCCTCAAATATCAAAATTACCAAACTGCCCTTGAATCAATATTACCAAAATACCCTCATCTCAATATTACCAAATTAACCTCAAAATCATAAATTACCAACTTATCCTCAATGCCAACAATTACTAAAATACCCACAAAATCAGAAATTACAAAATTGCCCTTAGACAGTGAAATTACCGAAATGCCCTCGCCGGTCAACGGTCACCGGAATTCAACCGACGGCGACGGGAAGCTCAGAACTGAAAGTTCCAGCCACGCTGAGTCCAATGGTGGCGGTGGTGTCCTCCCACGCGCGGCGGTGGCTCCGGATCGAGCTCCCAAAGCCGTGAATCCATCAACGGCCGATCAACGACAAAACGACATCCCCGACATCCATGGCTGGTCGGAAATGGTAGAGGCAAGGGTAAGGAACAAAACCCGAGTGCTAGCTTTACCGGAAACCGGCGAAATCACGGCGAATCGAGCGGGCGATTCCGCGGAGCTTCCAAGCTTCGATCGGCGGCTTTCCGATCGATTTCCGGCAGCAAGGACGGCATGGATACGTTGCTCATCTCTCAAGCTTCGAAACGGTACCAAGATCACCCGGAACGGTGGCCGGAAATGGGAGAAACGGCCGGGTCAATTCCGCGGGTCCGGGTCGGGTTCGGGTCAACGGGTTGGGTTCTCTCTCTCTCGGTTCTCAGCTCTCCCTTTCTTTCTCTCTCTCTTTCTCTTATATATGGGGTGGTCAACAGGTCAAAAACTCGGGTGCGGGGTATTACAAACTTCCCCCCTTCAAAGAATTTCGTCCTCGAAATTCACTTGTAGTCATGCTCACAGAATCTAAACCTCAAGAATTACTTATGATCTATAAATCCTTATAAAGATCAAACATCAATCATATCACGCTTTCGCTGCGCTACTCTGATACCTCAAAAATATAGTGTTCTCCGTAACAGAATCACAAGTCCTAACGGTTTGGCATAGACTTAATTCTAATTATCCGTACAATATCTTTCCCAAGCGATGGCGAATGTGACTTCCATCCGCACATTTCCGGTTGGGAATGCTCTGATACCATTTGTAACGACCCGCCCCGACCTCCTAGGGCGAATCTTACTGCTAGAAACTTAAATCTCATAAAATAATAATAAATAATCCTTTTACAATCCATAAAAATCATATCCTTAAAAATAAATACAAAGCAGCGGAAGAATTTAAAATTCATGCCAAACCATCTATTTCCACCAATCAAATCCTTATCGACGCCCATCACGAATCCTGCTTACAGAAACTGAATCACAATAAACTATAATGAGTACAAAACTCAGTAAGTAAACCAGTTTTGTATATATCAAAATACATACGTACATATACATATCAAATGAATGACGTGCCATGATATTCGAAAACATCGTAAAACAAATCATCGAAATCTCATTGTCTTTCTCAAACTTTCACATTCTCTTTTAAACCACTTACTTGAGTTACCTTCATTCGATTACTGTTTAGTAGGACACTCCCATAACTTTCATAACTTTCTCTTTCATACTCTTTGGGCTTCTCGCAATGCGTCCCTCGCCCACTTATCTCATAACTATATAAACATCTGGAGAGTCCTCCACTAAGCCAGTAACGAATTCAAGCATCCAAGCTAAAACTGTAAAACAATCTTTCTTTCTTTCCAAATTTCATTTGCTAAAATCAACTTTCTCATTTTGCAGGAAATATGGAAAACATAATGCATTTTCGTGCTCGTGCCAATGAAATATTCATATGTATGCCCATGTCCATAAACACATTTCAACATATCATATCAACACATCACATAAACACATGGGCAGAACATATAAATCAATATTCGTACATATCTCAAAATAGACTTTTCAAACATGTCAAACATATATATTGTTTATTGTGATTCGTTTGGAAATCCAGTTTACTTACCTCCTCGTATCCTCGAGTCATAAATACAGATCAGTAGCATTGGCCTACAAATAAATAATACTCGCATAAGAATAAAATGAAACCATAATTATAAACTCCAATATTCTCAAATTCCTCAACATAATCACATTCCATACTTAACCTCAAATAATCTTAATTTAAATCATAAATCATCAAAATACTCATAATTCTCGAAATTACGAAATTACCCTCAAATATCAAAATTACCAAACTGCCCTTGAATCAATATTACCAAAATACCCTCATCTCAATATTACCAAATTAACCTCAAAATCATAAATTACCAACTTATCCTCAATGCCAACAATTACTAAAATACCCACAAAATCAGAAATTACAAAATTGCCCTTAGACAGTGAAATTACCGAAATGCCCTCGCCGGTCAACGGTCACCGGAATTCAACCGACGGCGACGGGAAGCTCAGAACTGAAAGTTCCAGCCACGCTGAGTCCAATGGTGGCGGTGGTGTCCTCCCACGCGCGGCGGTGGCTCCGGATCGAGCTCCCAAAGCCGTGAATCCATCAACGGCCGATCAACGACAAAACGACATCCCCGACATCCATGGCTGGTCGGAAATGGTAAAGGCAAGGGTAAGGAACAAAACCCGAGTGCTAGCTTTACCGGAAACCGGCGAAATCACGGCGAATCGAGCGGGCGATTCCGCGGAGCTTCCAAGCTTCGATCGGCGGCTTTCCGATCGATTTCCGGCAGCAAGGACGGCATGGATACGTTGCTCATCTCTCAAGCTTCGAAACGGTACCAAGATCACCCGGAACGGTGGCCGGAAATGGGAGAAACGGCTGGGTCAATTCCGCGGGTCCGGGTCGGGTTCGGGTCAACGGGTTGGGTTCTCTCTCTCTCGGTTCTCAGCTCTCCCTTTCTTTCTCTCTCTCTTTCTCTTATATATGGGGTGGTCAACAGGTCAAAAACTCGGGTGCGGGGTATTACAGTAGACTTCTTCTTCGAGTGATCCATTCAAGAAAGTAGACTTCACATCTATTTGAAAAATCTTCCACTACTTTTAGGTGGCTAATGAAATAATTAGTCTTATAGTTTCCAATCAGCCAACATAAGTAAATACCTTATCATAGTCGATGCGGTTTTTTCTACTATAGCCTTTTGCAATTATACTCACCTTGTGCTTTTGATGTCACCTTTGATATTTTTCTTCATCTTATCTGCCTTTTAATACCTATGGCTTTGTGACCTTTAGGAAGAGTGACAAGTTCCCAAGTGTCATTTAATGGCTTTGACATCTTCATCCACTACTTTTCTCTACTTCTCATCTTTTATAGCTTTTTAAAAGTTCATTGGCTCACAATTAACAAAGAGACAAAAAAGAATAAGATTATTAAGTATTTCAGTTACCTTTTAGAGTCCTTATAAATTTCTTGTGTGTGTTACATTTCTCTCTTCCAAAAATAATGATGGTAAATTCCATAAGTACTTGTTGTTTGTGAGGCGGACACAGTTACGACCTCTTGTTGTTCTTCTCCTATTTGCTCCTTCAATGTCTATTCACCTTCTTTGAAAGGGTAAAACTTAGAATCATCTACGTAAGAACCAAAATATCATTCTCTTTCTTCATCAAAATTGCATCTCAACTAATCACAATCTTTCTTTCGGTTATTTGGATTGGATAGTTCGTACCTTTTGCAATTGTTTTCATAGCCGATAATGATGAACTTTTTATTTTTGTCATCCAGCTTGGTTCTTCTCTCATTTGATACATTTATATGAGCTACGGTTTTAAAAGTTCTTAGATGGAAGGTATCTAGCTTTCTACCACTCTATGCTCCTTGTGGTGTCTTGCCCCATGCATTTTTTATTGATCTATTGGATGGGTAGACAACATGTAACAACTTCTACTTAAAACTCCTAGAGTAATCTCTTACTTTTGAGCATGCTTCTTAACATGTGAAGGATGGTTCTATTCATTTTTTCTATTATGCCATTTTATTAAAGGATCATGGAACAGTCAAAGGACATTGAATTACATTTGCTTCACAAAACACTTGAAATTCTTTGGAAGTAAATTCTCCTCCTTGATCAGATTTTATCCCTTTAATCTAATGTCCACTTTCTTTCTCCACTGTGAAATAAAAATTAGACAACCCAAGAGGGAGGTGAATTGAGTTTCTAAAAATTTAAGCAATTAAAACTTAATGCAATTTAAACAAAGCACCAAATTTGAAATAAATTAATTAATGTGCAATGAAAAATAAAGATATAAAGTAAAAGAGAACAAACACGCGATTTTTATGTGGTTTGACCAACCGTGCCTCCTTCCACGCCTTCATGCTTATAGGGATTGAGAATTTCACTAAGTGAGCCTCTAAGGCTTCAACAGCGCTTAACATTGACTTCCAAGGTGTCAATATACTTTTACAACAAGAGATTATCGTTAATCTCTTAATCCTAGTGTATCCAAACACTTACAACCTCTCAACTTGATTTTACAAAAATAATTACAAATAAATTTCCCTTACACAAAGTGTTTGATTACAAATGAAACCCCAATGTGTGTGAATGAATGAGATGAATACATAAATTTTATGCTCAGATTTCAGAGGATTGCCCAATGATAACAATAGTTGTCTCTCTTTATTTGAATTTAATTGAAGCCATTTTATAGTTGAAGCAGAAAACTAGCTGTTATTTACTTTCTGATGATAAATGGCTTATTGCTTCATGTTAACTGGTTTGTCGCTTGATGTTATCGTTATAGTCAAATATTTGAATTTTTGCACATCCGGTTTGCCTTTTTTCATTTTCTAGTTAACTATTTTTACTCGAGAGAACCTCTGATTGATAATTGCTGCTTTGGTGAATCCAGTTAGCTGCTTTCTACAGATGAATTAATTATTTTCCACAATTATAGTTTTGCCCTAAAACTTAAAATTATAATATGACCCAAATCTTTAAAGAACCAAATAGGTCAATTTCCAGAATTTTAAAACAATACTTATTGATTTCAAAGTTTCAAAAATTTTCATAAAATTGGAAACAACAAATTTCATACAATCATTTTCTTATTTTAAAAACATAATGTGTAATTCTTTATTTATCCAAAACATGTGATTTGTTATCATCAAAATAATATTTTAGAGCCATAAAGGCTAACACACTATAGCTTTAATCTTCTTGAAAGCTTAAAAAAAATTTGACTTTCGCTTTCAAAAATACACACAAGTTTCTTTTGAAAAATAATCTACGAACTGAATGAACCTATTAGTCTTTCTTGGTCTTAATTTAACTTTAAATTATGTGTTATTATCTCTTTTGAATGGTAAATTTTATTTGATTATGTTCTTAACTCATTGGTACAACCTTTGAGTCCTAACTTCCCTTCTTAACTAAATTACAGAGGGTAATATTTTTTCTTTGTTTATATGGTTGGAGCAAATATTGCCAATATTATAGAAGGAAAGAAATTCAAGTTATGTTACACTAGACTTATTGAGAATAATTTTGATTAATTTTTTATTTTAAATACTAGTACGATTCTAATTATAATATACCAATGTATTAATTTTTTCTGAAAAAAACTACACCATCTTCTAACATACATTATGAATTTTGTTTTACTTATTTCTAACTACAATTTTATTCAATATGTAGTACATAAAGTACATAGAGTTGTTCATATTTTTTTGACAGACTAAACAAGATTTTATTCCATCAACGTGAGAAAGTACAAAAAAAATTAAAATATTAAATTTGATTTTCGCTTCTTCTCTCCAATTCAATTTAATCATTGACAGCAAAATAGAGTAGCCTAGATCTCAAATTTGATTTTCATTAACACATTAGTGATTAATGTACAATTAAAATGATACCGACTATTAGAAAATTAATTAAATTAATTAATTTTCATCTTTTTTTATAAATAAAGATGGTGACTTACTATAATCAATTAATTTTGTCCTACTGACTAATATATAGTGTTATGACTATCTTACGACCCAAAGCACAATCAATTTTGAGGACCCAAAACACAAGCAAGAAAAACCACAAGCCAATTAAAGAAGTGCTAACAGGTCTAAAGAAGGTGCTAATGTTGGATATGTGCCTGTAATGAATGAAATCACTGTTGCTCCCAGGCAAATGGTAGTGAACCAAATGGAAGCAACGAACAAATTCTTAAGGAAATGTTTAGCTACTTGAAGTTCAAGAGATACTATGAATTTAATAAAGATGGAAGAAGGAGAGCAGATTATGGCAATGGTATTTGCTACCACAAATGCCTGAAAAGCTGTATTTCTCATTAGGATTGCAGTTCCTTTTTCGTTTTTATAACCACTAGGAATGGTGAAACTGCTGCAAATGCTACTATTGTGTAAGGGAATTTTAATCTCATCTAAGATCTTGCAAGCAAAAATATCAGACAAATAATAAAAAGAAAATAGATGGAGAATTAAACCAATCACATAAAACAATAATTTTTATGGAAAACTTCTACACCTAAGAAAAACCATGAGCGCTAAGGATGACAAGAGAAAAATCTTCTATATGAAAAATTATTACACTGACTTTAATATTTTTCTCACAATCAAAACCCCAATAACACCCAATCTCTTAATAAACCTATAGTTCCCCTCATATTAAAAATTGTTTACTTGTAGAAAAAATTGATTGTTGTGTTATACCAATAAGTGAACTCATCCTCCCTATATATTGATTATATATTGTAGAAGTATTCCTTTCCTTTACAAGTTGTATTCCTTCTTAAATAAGTTTAATCCCAAAAAGGGAAATTACTTATTCCTTAAATGAGAATCTTCCTAAAGACTAAAATATTCTTAGAATTCCTTATTGAAAAATAAGATATTTTTCCTAACACTCTACCTCGGCGAGTTTTTCAATTAGAATAAAGCATGGTCCATTGTGTATCCATACAACCATGTCATATTTGCCTTCTTTACTAGCCAAACCACACTCACATAGGGCTTATGGAAATCACTCCACCATGGGTAAAATCGTGTCCTCTATCCAGTAGCCATAATTCTTTACACCGAGAATTATCATACTACCTTATCTAAAGTACACATATTTGGCACATGTCTACATAAATATTTCACTACACAATTTGCATAAATGCCAAATCATGCCTTGTGTGCAGATCTTATGGACCCGCTAGCAATAAAACATCCTCTTTTATGGCACCAGTGACTTGCCATGAAGATGTCTTGGTCATCTATTATCTATGACTATCGTCTCTCATAATAAAGACTTTTCGCGAACGATACTATTAGTATCTTCATATACTGACTTAAAGCCACTTATTGATCTTGCTCTATTCAATTTTTAACAATCCCTTCAAGGTTCCCTTATTGTCCATACGCCAATAAAACTCTTTTTTTTCTTAGTTATTTTTCTTTCAATTACTAACTGTAAATACCGAATCATCAGAAGCTTAAGCACTCCCATCACTCTACTTTCTTTCTTCTAGAAGTAGAGTACTAGTAACTTTTTAAAGATCTAGTAGGTAATAAATGCTTATAGAAAGTTAGAAGATACCACAATAGCCTAAGGTAGTGTTTACATTTTGAATTAGAGTAGGAATTCTAAGGAGTGGAAATCATGGGAGTGAGAGTGTGAAGTGGGAGTGAGAGTAGGTTGTTTACACACATTGAGATAGGGGCATGAAATTAAAATCAGAATTCAATTTATGTGTTTACATAGTTTTGCATTGGGATTAAATGATTTCAAATTACAGTTTTACTCTTATTTAAAGAATTGTAGTTTTTAAGTACAAAATTAATAAAAATATATATTTGAAAAATAAAATATTTATTTTATTAATTTGTAAATTAATAATAATTATTAATATTCTTAATTATGTAAATTATAATTTTTATTAATTTTAATTATGTAAATAAAAATATTATTAAGAGCAACACAAATGAGACATTATTATTAGTAATATAATACAAAAATAATATTTTTTAATACTAAAATATTAATTATTATTATTAATTACTAATATTAAATAAATATAATACTTTGCTTTTAAATAAATATAGTAATATTATAGTTTCAATTAAAAATAGTATATAGTAATATTATTAATTCTCTGTGAGTATAATAATATTATTATTTAAGTAATTTTAACTTAGAATCAATGTAAATTATTATTTTTGACTAAATATAATAATATTTATATTTAAATATGTTTAATATTATTATTTTTAATAAAAATTTTATAAATAATATAATAATATTATTTAAATAAATATGATGTTATTTATTTTATTTTATTGAATATAATACTTTTTTACATATTATTTATTTTTATTTTTTTAAGGTAAAAACGGAAGAGGGGGGAGTGGATTCCCACCCCCATCTCCTCCCATATGAGTGGAAATCCCACTCCCACTCCAAAAAAAGGTAGGCCCCACAAAAATGGATTCTCACTCCTCCCTTAAAATTGGTAAGTAAACACTGGAGTAAGAAGAATTTACACTGCTTATTTCCACTTTAAGAAGTAAACACTACATAAGTGCTTTGTCCGGCCTTCAAATTTTAACTCCAACTACTTCTAGTTCCATAACTAGAACTAAAGCCAAAAAGATGCAAGTTGCTTTAAATGGATTAATTGAGAAATATGGATTGAAAAAGTAATTCAAGATGCAAGAATTCATCAATTGGACTTGAAGAGAAGTCAAGGCATTGTGGGCATTATTCAAGCTATTTGGCAGTCAAATACACAATTCAGGTCAAATGCATAAAGGGTAAATTTGGAATAAAATTGGTATTCATTGAGTTGGAATTAATGTGCAAATTATATACCATTGGAAAGATAATTAATTTAACTTTCAAGTGCGATTTACGGATTTGGAGTTCTCTAGAAGGTGATATGATCAATTTATTACAACTTATTCAAGGTTGGGAATTCCAACCACTCCTTTATCTATTCAACTTCATTTATTTGTTTTGTTTCAAGTTTGTCGATGTGTTCGATGAGCCTACCATAAATGATGGTGGGCTAGTATTAAGTTTGTCAATGACTAGCATTAATTATGGCAGGTTAGTGTAAAGTTTGTCAATGACTAGGATTAATAATGGTAGGTTGGTGAAGACTTTTGAAGCATCATTTGACAAACCTATGCTTGGAGAGTTGTTCCAATATTTCCATTTATATTTTTAGGATCTTGGATTTCTATTAGTTTATTTAAACTTAGTAACCTTGCTATGTAAGACAATTAGAGATGAATTTTTTTTAAAGAATATTCTTTCTTTAGTTCTTTTGAGAACTAGTGAACTTATCAAGAATTTGTATTCTTATGGCGTTCAAAAATAGATTTATCACTCACCTTCTAATCTACATCTTGAGTGTGGCATCAATATACTTCTCTATGAAATATAAGTGTGCAACCCAAGAGCGGGGGTGAATTGGAATTTTAAAACTTATCCTAGCAAATCCACACAACAATTTAATCTAATGCCTTAATAAATGAGAAAACAATAAATTCAATGCAAGCACAATAATTAAAGAGTAAGGGAAGAGAAAAACGAACTCAAGGATTTTTACGTGGTTCGGCTATCCCCGCCTACGTCCACGCCTCCAAGCTCACCCGCTTGAGGATTTCACTATCCAAGCCTTTCCAAGGCTTCAACCAATTACAATTGACTTCAAGGTGTCAATGATCCTTTACAACAAGAGATTATATCCCCAATCTCTTTACCCCAAGTGTTTTCCACACTTGTAATCTCACAATTTGAGAAATGAAAAATACAACACTCAATCTCTCTTTAAGAGTGGATATATAAATTGAAGAACAATGATGTTTCAACAAATGATGATTTCCGAAAATGAAGCTCAATGTATGTTGTGTGCACTTGTTTAGGCTTGCTTGGCTTTTCTTCTCTTACCAAAAATGAATTGGTTTTGAGTTTATATAGTTAGAACTCAAAAACTAGCTGTTATGTTCATTTCTGGCCGGAACCGGTTTGCCGGATATGGAATCCGGTTAGCCGCTTGATGTTACCGTTACAAACACAAATTTGAAATCTTGAACAACCGGTTTGCCGTTTATCGAATCCGATTAGCCGCTTGCGTTTTGGTTGCATTCTGTCTCGAAAACCCAGAAAACCGGTTTGCCGGATTTTCACATCCGGTTAGCCGCTTGAATTTTGCATACATTCTGCCCGAAACCGGTTCGCCGGATTTACACAACCAGTTAGCCGGTTGCTACAGTAACGGCTACAGTAAAATAGTTTCCAATTTTATATTTTGACCTCAAAACTTTATAAAACTATGTTATGGCCCAAAAGTTATGCAACTTTGCAAATAGGTCCAATTTCAGAATTTATAAATATTACTTTGTTAATCCCAAAAACTTTCTGAAATTATGATTTGGCCCTAACGATTTTATTATTTTGCACAAAGGTCCTTTTTAACAAAATACCCATATTTTCAAAGTTCTCAAAACCTTTCACTTTAGTCCAAAATATTCATAAATAATAGTATGGCCCAAAACATTTCAAATGTTTATAAAAATATCCAACTCCGAAATTTTATAACAAAACTTATTAAAATCAAAGATTTCAAAACTTGTCATTTAAGTCCAAATTCGAAAAAATAAAATCAAAGGCTTTTAAAAACACCTTCATTTTAGTCTAAAACACTTTGATTTTATAGTCTAATTTTCTTATTATAAAAACACAATTTATAAATATTTGTTTAATCAATACATGTGTTTTGTTATCATCAAAATCAATATCTATAGCTAAAAAAGCTAACAATCTCCCCCTTTTTGATGATGACAAAATACATTACAAAGATTTAATCTACTTATAAAAATTTCACCCTTAATCAATGCAAGGTTAAAAAATTTATTTAAAATAGACTTCCCTTGCATACATGCATACTCCCCCTGGATACATGCACATCATCATAATATCATTTTTCAATTAAATATGAGACCTTTATAATTTGGAAATAATGATTTATTTAAAATGTATAAAAACATAATTTGAGCTTTAAAAGATTAATCATTATTAATCTTGTTTGTTATCATCAAAATCAATATTATGTAAACATATATGTTAACAATCTCCCCCTTTTTGATGATGACAAACATTTCATGTATTTAAAGAATGATCCCATAAATTGCTCCATTTAAAAATAATCTTCTCTTACAAATTGCCAATTAGGAAAATTAACAAATTTAAATACATAGATTTTTCTCCCCCTCATCATCAAAAAGAAAACTTAATTGGCAAAGAAAAAAAAGAGTAGTAAAATTTTTATAAATTTAAAAACATGATTTAAAAACATGTATTCTTCTCCCCCTTCATCATAAAAAAGAAAACTTAAAGGAAAAGGAAAAGAATAGCAAATTTGTTACCCATGTTGTCCGAGTAGAAATTTCAACACATTCTCCCTCTAACAACAAGCATCACCTCAAATACAAGATTTAGTAATAATATATCCAAATTATTATAGATCATGATAAAAGCCAACTCCATATACAAATAATCACACCAAAATATCATGAACCATTATTCCATTAATTACCAAATCAATAACTCATAGCATAAAATTATCATATAAAACAACAATGTGATCAAATCATCATTATCTCAAAATCATCAAAATCATCATCATAATCAAATATCAAATATCAAAAGAATTATTCAAAATTCATGTTATTCAATATCATATTATATGCTCCCCCTAAATGTATGGCCAATTTAAAAAAAATTAACCAAACTGAAACATATTACATGCTCCCCCTAAATATATGACCAAATTAAGAAATGGTCAATAAAAAAAATTTTTGCTCAAGTAAGCATTTTCAAAAATCTTCCCATTTATAAAACATCTTCAAATTCATTCTTAAAACTCCCAAAAACTCCTAAATTATCAAACTCTCAAATTATCTCCCCCTTCATCATCAAAGAGAGAAAGAGAAAAGAAAGAAATGCAAGTTCGGTTTTTGGCGAGCAAAAATTTTAGCAGAGTTTCCCCTTAAAAATAAGTAAAACCATTTATACACATAAGAGAAAAAACACTTCCAAAAAGGTTTGTCAACAACTCCATCACTAACCCAACAACACCATTAGCAAACCAACACTTCAATATTCAATAATCCACAAGTTATATCAAGCAATACACATATAATCATTAATCATCAAAATCAATATGAATTCCTCCAATACTTGCAACAATTAAATCCGAGGATTCCATAATCATATATCAACAATTCAAGCTCTATAATTACTAATCACATTTTAGAAATTAAGACAACTCAACTCATCAAAGTTCTAATGTGACATTTTAAAAGTTCATATGCTTAAGAATCTCAAGGAAGATGTATTTCTCCCTTACATCTCATATCTCTCTTTTGATCATCAAAAAATCAAGATAAGCACATTAGTTCCACAATATCCAAATATAAAACATCCAAATATCAAACAATAATTAATATCAATCCACAATGAAAGCAACAATGCATATGAAAATATAAGTACATAATATAGTAGAAAACTATGGTAAAATCCATAAGGAGAGCACACTATGGAAGTAGTAATTTGAAATACTCAAAATGCACAAATTCGGTTTTGTAAAATAATGAGTGAAAGATGAAGAAATTTGAGAAAGAAATGGCGAGGTACTGTTCACGCGTGAATGAGAGGTATATAAATGATGAGGAACAAGTGAGGAAGTGATGATAGAGAAGAGTTTAATGAAGATAAAATGCATGGGTAATGGTTTAAGAGATTGATCTTGACATAAAAATGGTTGAGAAATGAAGAGGAATTGATTGGAAATAGAAGAGGGTGGCTCACGGTTTTGAGAGAGAGGAAGAACAAGTGCAAAAAATTAACAAAAGAAGAGGAAGAAGCAAAAACACAGCCAACAGCTCATGAATCCGGCTTGCCGGATTTCACTAACCGGCTAGCCGGTTGTGACCAGAAACAAACCAAAAGCCAACCGGCTTGCCGGATGAATATAACCGAAAATCCGGTTTTGGTCCAGCAAAACATGTATGCGAATTCGGTTTTCCGAGTGTGAAGAAACGGTTGATCGGTTTTGAGGCAGAGACAAAGCTTAGCAAATCCGGCTTTCCGGATGGAAAATTCGGTCATCCGAATGTTGTCTAGAGAGCAACCAAAGTTAATCCGGTTTTCCGGATTGAAAAACCGGTTATCCGGAATTTGTCCCGAGAGAATTCAATAAAACAAAATGGTTTTCCGGGTGAGTGGAAAGGGAATATTTGCTAGCTCTTATACTTATATTATACATACCAAAAATTTTTTACTTAAAAATTGATCAATTTTAAAAAATCATTTAACTTTTCAAAAACGTCAATATGAAACATATATGTATACAAGATCAAACATATGAAATCATATCAAACAAATAATCCATCCAACAAGCATACAATCATGAAGCATATTCAAAACTTAATAAAATGCAGAAAGGTCAACTTCGGAATAAAAACTGTATTGATTGAGCCAGAAGTAATATTCAAGCTATATACCGTTGGAAAGATAATTAATTTAGATTTCCAATAAATTTTACAGAGTTGAATTTGGAGTTCTCTAGAAAGAGTTATGACCAATTCATTACAGCTTGCGCAGACTAAGATTTTCAAAGATTCCTTTGTTTTCCAAACAATTTTAAAACCATTTTAATGCATGGATCAATATAATTAACATGCAATCATAAAACTCAAATATATAACATATTCATCATGCATATTCATCACAATCATGAAATATATAAGTATTTAAAGATTAATAATTCAAGCATATCTCTCATTTATCAAGCTTAGGCATTTCATAATCATCAAAATCAAACAAAGACATCATGATAAATCTCTCAACATTATACACAATGATAATTCCATCATGTAAACATACAAGCATACTTTCGCAAATTCATTTATCATGATTCATTCGACAAAATTAATATGGCAAGAATTGTTACCAAAATAATTAAATCATCTTGCCTCATCTTTTTCTCCTCGATCATGATCAAGCGATTATCATCACAAGCTTTATCAAGGAACTTCTCCATGATTCCTTGATTATGGTACCTACAAAAAAATATTTAAGTTGTGTACTTTGGTACCCAAATACTATTGGGTCCTTGAGTGTTAGCAATGGTTCCTTTTGGAACCCAAATACATTTTGCTCCATAATATGCATTTCTTTTAATTGGACATTTATTTTTCATGTGACCATTTCCATTACAATAATGACAAACAATATTATGATCACTTGTGGAGGTAGCCTTAACAAAATAACTCTTATAATATTTTTATTTCAAGTAAGGCTTATATCCAAGTCCTCCTTTATCAAATACACATTTTTGAGAATTAAGCATGTTATCCAACATCTTTTGCCCATTTGTGAATTTTAACACAATTTGACTTAGCTCATTGCTCTTCTTCTTAAGCACTTCATTTTCTTTCATCAACTCATCAACATGTGATTTTTCATGCTCATATGAAGCACTTTGTTTGCATTTAAATGATGCAATTCTTTCATGCAACATTTTATTATCTAACTGTAGTCCTTTAATCTTTTTATTTAATGATTCATTGCATTTTTGTAAAGCATCATTTTCATTTTTCAAGTCATCTACATATGATTCTAGATGCTCATGTGAAGTGCTAGATTTCTCATTTGATAATGCAACTCTATCATGCAATGTTTTGTTTTCTAATTCTAAGCATATAATCTTTGCATTTAGAGTTTCATTTTCATTTGTGAGCTCTACCATTTTCTTTTTAAAACATGCATTCTTTTTACCGATTTTCATCAACTCATCATGCATTTCTTTAAAAGCATCATGTAATTCATCGTATGTAGGAAGATCACTTACCTCATCAAGCTCGTCATCCGATTCATCTCCAATTGCCATGAGAGTCAAATTCGACACTTCATGAAATTCTCCTCGTTTGTAGTCTCCTCATACACAATTTCAAGTTTTCTCCAAATTTCATAAGCATTAGAACAATTTGAAACTCTATGAAATTCCTTTTTATCTAAAGCACAAAATAAAGCATTCATAGCCTTGGAATTTAAAGACAAATTTTTCTTATCCAACTCACTTAAAACATTCTTCCTAGGAATGAGTAAATCATTACAAACTATTTCCCATATTTCATAATCTAAAGCTTGTAAATAAATTCTCATCCTAGTTTTCCAATAAGGAAAATCATTTCCATCGAAAAATGGAGGTCTAGTGATAGATTGGCCTTCCATGGTGGTTGAGCTAATTTGGGTTGCTACGAATCTTTAACTCTGACGGTTAAGTCTACACAAGAGCACCTCGCTCTGATACCAATTGAAATATAAGTGTGCAACCCAAGAGGGGGGTGAATTGGAATTTTAAAACTTATCCTAGCAAATCCACACAACAATTTAATCTAATGCCTTAATAAATGCGAAAACAATAAATTCAATGCAAGCACAATAATTAAAGAGTAAGGGAAGAGAAAAACGAACTCAAGGATTTTTACGTGGTTCGGCTATCCCCGCCTACGTCCACGCCTCCAAGCTCACCCGCTTGAGGATTTCACTATCCAAGCCTTTCCAAGGCTTCAACCAATTACAATTGACTTCAAGGTGTCAATGAACCTTTACAACGAGAGATTATATCCCCAATCTCTTTACCCCAAGTGTTTTCCACACTTGTAATCTCACAATTTGAGAAATGAAAAATACAACACTCAATCTCTCTTTAAGAGTGGATATATAAATTGAAGAACAATGATGTTTCAACAAATGATGATTTCCGAAAATGAAGCTCAATGTATGTTGTGTGCACTTGTTTAGGCTTGCTTGGCTTTTCTTCTCTTACCAAAAATGAATTGGTTTTGAGTTTATATAGTTAGAACTCAAAAACTAGCTGTTATGTTCATTTCTGGCCGGAACCGGTTTGCCGGATATGGAATCCGGTTAGCCGCTTGATGTTACCGTTACAAACACAAATTTGAAATCTTGAACAACCGGTTTGCCGTTTATCGAATCCGATTAGCCGCTTGCGTTTTGGTTGCATTCTGTCTCGAAAACCCAGAAAACCGGTTTGCCGGATTTTCACATCTGGTTAGCCGCTTGAATTTTGCATACATTCTGCCCGAAACCGGTTCGCCGGATTTACACAACCAGTTAGCCGGTTGCTACAGTAACGGCTACAGTAAAATAGTTTTTAATTTTATATTTTGACCCCAAAACTTTATAAAACTATATTATGGCCCAAAAGTTATTAAACTTTACAAATAGGTCCAATTTCAGAATTTATAAATATTACTTTGTTAATCCCAAAAACTTTCTAAAATTATGATTTGGCCCTAACGATTTTATTATTTTGCACAAAGGTCCTTTTCAACAAAATACCGATATTTTTAAAGTTCTCAAAACCTTTCACTTTAGTCCAAAATATTCATAAATAATAGTATGGCCTAAAACATTTCAAATGTTTATAAAAATATCCAACTCCGAAATTTTATAACAATACTTATTAAAATCAAAGATTTCAAAACTTGTCATTTAAGTCCAAATTCGAAAAAATAAAATCAAAGGCTTTTAAAAACACATTCATTTTAGTCTAAAACACTTTGATTTTAAAGTCTCATTTTCTTATTATAAAAACACAATTTATAAATATTTATTTAATCAATACATGTGTTTTGTTATCATCAAAATCAATATCTATAGCTAAAAAAGCTAACACTCTATACCTTTGGTTCATGTTTTCTTAAACATAGGGTCAAGGTTTTTGTTTCGCTTAAATCCGTTTAGAACTTTCTTGGGAAGCTGAAACTTGAAATTAAGTGTGGCTTTCACATCATTTGGTATTAGAGCTAGTTTCTAATCAAGTTTAAATGTCTTATTCATTTTTATTATAAAAAAACATGCAGCCAAAAAAAAAAGATTGCAAAAGGATTCGAGTCTACCTACTTTCATCAAATTGAATTTTAGTTATTCATTTTCCTTGACATTGTTCACACATAATTTTAATTGTGTTCCTTTGCTTTCCTTTTTTTTTCTTTTCTTCAATTTCCTTTGTCATTCTTTGTCTTCTCTTAATTCATTTTCTTTGTTTAGCGTGCTGGTTTGTTATATTTGGTGTGCCACTTGGATTTTTCTTGATTTTGTTTACTTAGTTCAATAAAGAACTGAAAGAGAGAATTAAGTTTGCTAACAAGCAAGAGTGTGTGAGATGATTATAGGGTGAAAGCAAATTTGTGTGATAAACACGATAATTAAGTGACATTAATTGAGTGGAACACGTGAGGGATTGTTGTGAATTTTTTTTTGCTAACATTCTTTTCAAATCACAAATATTTCAAAAGATCAAGAGCCTAGCAACAATCAATCATGCTCCAAGCTATGCAACAACAATTTAAGCGTATGAATCTGATATTTGGAGGGATCTGTAACAAATTGGAGAGGCAAGACACAACCATTGCCAATTTACAAAGAGGAGAACAACTAATAGCTCTTAATGCAAGATGTAATCAGGGATGTGTTGCCATGGGAGAAAAAGATCGCGATGACCTAGATAATTTTGATGACCAGGCCACCGTTGACATGCATAGAAGAGATGATAGAAGGGCAAGATGTATAGATTGTGAGTTGGGGAGTATCAAACTAAAAATTCATTATTTTCAAGGTAAAAACGATCTAGAAGCTTATTTAGAGTGGGAAAAAAGGTGGAGCTAGTATTTAATTGTCATAACTACTCTGAGGAGAAAAAGGTAAAACTAGTTGCTGTTGAATTTATTGATTATTGTTGTGATAAATTCAAATGTTATTGAAGTCAATGTGTAAGTATACACTATAAGTAATATAATAATAAGTATTCAAGATCATCTCCACGGAGATTGATATTATCATATTTGCTACAGTAATTTGTAACAGTGTAGTAGTTGTTCTAAATTAAAGCAAGAAAATTGATGAAACCAAACAACTAACTAAAATATAAAATGCAATAATTAAAAATGCAATAAATATACTTCTCATGTCAAACACAACAGTAAAATCAATGGGGATGAAGTAATTGAGTGATTAAACTCTCTTAATCATTTTTACTATTTCTTCAAATCTTAGGCTCGGTTGCTACAACATCTGTTAGAGCACTGGGCAGAATCCTTATATATCTTCAGCTATCGTGAATTAAATATTTTATATCTATATGCAACCCAACAATGACCAATTATTATACCAACATAAAATATAACTTTATACGCCTAGGTTCTATTGACCCTAGAATTTCAATCCCTATGTCTAGTTCATCACTAATTCTAGATTAGGCATGACCCTTTTGGGATCAAGTTAAAATTAACTCAAGAAACCCAACCTAAAATCAAATATTGTTCTGACATGATCCACTAAAATAGGCTCTTTTGTGGCTCTTCTTTTAGCTTGTATTATTAAATAGGTGGTCGGCCGAAATAATGAATATAAATAAATATTACTAAAGCAAAATGCTATAGCAAACATGCAGCAACATATATAAATTCAATCAAGGAACCATTAAGATTGTTTATCATTCAACACCACTTAAATTAGTTCATAGTTTGCAAAAGAACAATAAATAAATGAGTTTCAGTCATCAAATACATTTGTATGGATAAATAGACAACAAGAAAACACGAGAAGAATAAGAAGGACTAAGTTCTCGATTAATTTATGTGAATTCTCCTTATTACAGCCCTTAGTTTAGAACTTTCATTCTTTTTTTTTTCTTATTTCTTCTTGGTTTTTGCTCTTGGTTGACGGCCTCCATTTTCTTTGTGTGTGTGCTTCTTTTATAGCCGAAAACTAAGGTAATCGGAATGTAGGGTGCGCATCTTCCAGATTAGGAAATTCCATATCACAATCTGTTAAGTGTCTCGCGCGAAATCTTTTCTATCAAAGCTCCAGGGTTGTTACAGTAATGGCTACAACATCTTTACTATTCCAGACTTGCTTCATTCTTCTGCAGCCATGTTCTTTTATTCTTTTTGCAAGCCCATTACAATAACAACTTTCCTTGAAATTTGAGCTTCTAATTACCTACAATTATGCATAAGATTTCAGCATACAATTATTCGAATTCAAACAAACTTTATTAAAATTAAACTAAAATGTATGTTAATGCGAACTATTATTAAAATACAACAAAACACATCATTTACTCTCTAAGTAATCTTGATTTAAGTTTAAAAGTACCATGATAACTCTCATTTCATAGAGTTATCAATTATGTTATTATTTGATAGGATCAACTTGTTTTGAGTAGGAGACTAAATCGTGAAAGGCCTATAAATACTTGGGAGGAGATGAATGGCATCATGAGGAGGAGATTTTTACATGGTTAATAAAAGAGTAAGGGAAGAGAGAGTAAACACAATTATTTTATGTGGTTCGATAATCCCCGCCTACATCCACGGCTCTAAGCTCACCCGGCTTGAGGATTTCACTATCCAAGCCTCCCAAGGCTTCAAGAACACTTGCAATTGACTTCACAAGTGTCAATCAACCTTTACACGAAGAGATTATTCCAATACCAACACTTACAATCACGCAAAACAAAGATTACAAATGTGTTTTTCTCTCACACAAAATATATGATTACAAATTATGCTCAATGTGTAAATAAATTAATCAAGAACGAATTTAAAACTCAATGATAATGTTGTGATCTACCCTTAATTGAATTTGATTGAGCTTATTTTTAGTTGGAGCTAAAAACTAGTCGTGATTGACTTTCTGCTCGAAGTAGAATTACTGTTAACATGAAGTTGGATCGTCGTTTTCAAGATGCCGGATTGCCATTAGTGTTCAGATGCTACTCTTCAATTCTGCTCAATGTCGGTTAGCCGTTTGCTACAGTGACTATTTTCTAAAATTATAGTTTTGCCCCAAAAGTTCAACAATAAAAATATGACCCAAACCTTTATGAAACTTTTCAAACAAGTCCATTTTAATAATTTCAAGCAATACTTTCAATTAGACCATAAACTTGAAAAACAACCAATTTTATAAAATTATTTTCATTAAATATAAAACCTTTATAATATGAAGATAATGATTTATTTAAAAAGCATGAAAAATAACTTGAGCTTTTAAAAGGTTAATCATTCTTAATTTTGTTTGTTATCGTAAAACTCAACATTATGGATGCATAAATGTTACCATCAACAACTTACCTATTTTTGCCTTTTTGTTCTTAACAAACCCGTTTTCAATTTTCACAAGGAAGTTTGTAGATGTAGTTATCCTTTGAGACATAAAGCCCTTGAATGGTCCCAGAATAACTTTCTTCATGATTATGATACAAATGCAATTTGATCTTCCCGACTTTTCTATTTTCCTTTTATCCTCATGAGTACTCTCATCCGTAAGAGGTGGGGGAGAATCAACCTTTAACACAAGGTCAAGATTCATGACTACAATAACTATTAAGAGGTTCTCTTGCTATGATTCAAAGTTAGAGTTATTAAGAATATGAATAGAATTGATATTGGCAGTAATATTAACAGCAGATATAATTGAATAGAGAACAACAAACAAACAAAACAAGCTCCTATAAGTCTTAAAACAAAAATAAATTCAAATAGAGATAAACTCTAAACTCTATCTCCAGACACCAAACACTCCATTAATATTCTATCTTTGGACAAAATATCAACTTGTTAGTGATATCTTAGTGTAGTAATCAAACATTATAATAAGAATATGTCAAACAATGAATCTTCCTTTATGCAAATTGATAATCATAGAAATTACATGTACATAACTGTTTACATTCCAAAATAAATTAATTTCCACAAGATCAAAGTTTAAGACTTTCGATTAAACCAGTTTGGGTTGAAGTTAACTAGTCGTAAATCGGCCTCAAAATTTTGAAAACCCTAAAAAAAAAAAATCTTTTTCCTATGGCTGTCGTTTCTAGCTTATTGCTTTCTCAGCCAACGAACGACCACCATCCTTTCATTTTTTACCTTTTCTTGTTCTTCTCCACTTGTCACAAATATCTTCCAAATTGTAGGACCCTATAACAATTTAAGGAACACTTTGAGAAACGGCTGTTGTAGTTCGTAGATCAAGTTTTGTAAACCCATAAAAATGAAGCAATGGTGTTCTCGTAAAAGGTGGGGACTACCTAACTTCCAATTTTGACTTAAATAATGATTTAAATTTTTATCCCCAAATCTATTCAATTTAATGGTGTCGATTTAGATATAATAAAAGCCTCTTCATATCGAATTTACAAATATTTAGTTATATATTTGTCGAAAAAATTGTCAAAAGTCCTTCATAGATTGTCGAAACATATCACTTCTCTCCTTATGTTTCAATAACCCATCAAATTAAAACGCCCATATGCGGTTAAAAAGAATATTAATTTTCATATTCTTGTTTTGTATTTTAGTATCTATCCTTACAAACTTCTCAGTAATCAATGATGAGGTAAAATTTTACCACATGAAAGATAATTAAAATAGTAAACGTCATAAAAAATAAAAAATTAATGGTTTTTTTAAGGGTAGATGGGGGCTTCGAAGGATTTTGAAACATGAAGGAAAAATAATTAATTATCACAACGAACAGTTTTCTTTTAGTCATTCTCGCAATAATTTGCATACTAATTGGTAATTACTATTTGTGAAAGAAGTAAAATCAGAGTTTGAAAGCAGAAGCATGCTATATGTACCTTTTCCTCGGCAAATTTGACCCAAAAGCGAGCCATGGCTCTTTCAAAAGAATCACTGGGCAGCAGCAATGGTTTTTTTTGCCATGTCTCTTCAATATATTCGAGGATAATCATGGACTCACTGATTGGTTTTCCTCCATGAAAAAGAACTGGGATTTTCTTGTAAATTGGGTTATATTGCAAAAGCAAAGGGCTCTTGTTGGAAAGATCTTCTTCGATATATTCAAATTCTATGCCCTTTAGTTTCAGAGCCCATATTCTCCGTGCAGCTTCACTTCACCCATTTCTGGAACTCTAAGATCAATGTGAGAGATGGTTTACCTATATTTGCATTCTTTTTTATAGAGTCCAAAGGTTTCTTCTCTGCTAAGCAACAATCTTAGATCTATATATAAAAAATAAAAATTTGAAATTAGTGTGGCTAAGTTGACTTTTACAATATATATTTATATTATACATGCACTGTAAATACAATATCTAATGGGTATCATCTCATTCATGTTTGTATAATTTTTGTTCTGTTTATCTAACTCGGCAAGAATAATAATCAAGAGTCAAACCAGAGAAACTTTTTTAAAATTTGGTAAGTAACAAACTAGTACGTCAACCTGATTAGAGGGAAGAAAAATAATTAACTAATTTGTGCTTCGGTATTGTACGTGTATAGGGGATGAGTGGAGCGTTTAAATTTTCTGCTAAGCTACTCTTGATCTTGACTGTCAAACCGGGGTTCTTGAAAACAAGAACTAAGACGAGTTATGGTTCATTGATTTTACAAACCTCCCGTGTATTTTACTCTTAGTCTTAGATAAACATTAGGGACTTAGTTGTAAATTATCCTCTTAAAATTAGTGTTGAAGCAGGTGGGCAACGCAAACCAAATCACATACAATTGACATATTTGTGATATACTAGTTATTAGAAGTGGGTCCATAATGATATCATACAACCTAATTCATTTGAATTTGTAAATACATTTGACATTTTATTTCATTTGAATTTGAGATCATACATTTATCCTTTTATTTTATAATAATTAATTTTAACTAAAAATAAATTAGTGATGTACCGTGTCTCAATCAGATGGTGAGATAATCTTAATGAATAACACATCATATATCACATGATTTAAAATGAAATTTAATATAAAATTTTAAAATATCTATCCTTACCCCTAAAAATAATTTTTATATGAGTCTTTTTGTCCATATTTGAAGATTTAACACCAATGGCTTATCTAAACTTCTAAAGGCGTATAATTGTATACATGCTGCTATTGGTGCATTATTTAGAAGTTTTAAGCATTATTTAGAAGCTTTAACGGGGCACCTTATGTGGGTTATTTTGCACAATTTTTAGGAATCCAAAAACTTGTTTTGATGCGAAAAAATTGACATGCTTCTTAATACTCAGTAATAATGATTGGAACTTTTAACAGTTGAATTCTAATTTAATATTGGATTCAATTTGAGATCCCTAGCAATAATAATTAAAAAAAGAAGCAACAGTAATTAAAAAAAAATGAATTCTGTTATTTGCCCCTGGTCAAATTACGAAACGGCAGCAAAGGTCGTCGTTTTTAGCTCTTATTTTTTTTTTTTTGCTTTGATTCATTTAGAAACGACACCGTTTTGGTCCTTTTTTTTTTTTTTTTCTTTGTTCTGATTTCTTCCTTCTATTCATTTAACTCAACTCAGACCCATTGCTTCGTTCTCTTCATCGACCGACAGCCACGTTCGTTTGCAAATCCTTCAGAACCCAGCTGCCCTTCATTTGCCTCGTTCCATTTTCCTTCATCGAACTGAAATACAGGATGCCTGCATAGTCTCCTCGTTCTCTTCTCTTCTATAATCAATCCAGATTGGGTTGTCTTACAAAAAAAAACTGATAACAAACTTGGGCAGACAGCAAAAGAAGGTGATTATGCAGTTTTGCTTGATAACAAACTTGGGCAAACAAAGTTTGATGGTGGATATGTTCACAATGGGTCGTTGAAGGCTGCAAGGTGGGTTTTGCTGGGCATTAATTTGACAGGAACCCAAATTATACTTTGACATTTGCTGGGCATTCATTGGGGGCAGGGGTGGTGGCATTGTTGGTGTTGATTGTGGTTCAGAATCTGGACAAGTTGGAGAACATTGAGAGGAACAAAATCAGATAAATCAGATGAATGGATTGTGAATGGCTGTGAGAGGAAGGGGAAGACGGAAGAGAAAGAGAAAGCAATGGTTTTGCCTTAGCCAAAACGGCGTCGTTTGAATGAGTTTCGGGGTTTTACCCGGGGTTGGACTCGGGACAAGTAGCATTTTCCATAAAAAAAGAAAGGCATTGGATTTGGTCAATTAGAAATCGATTCTGCGAGTTGCGACTGCTGTTTGCACTCTCAACGAAAAAATAAAATAATATAATAATATGCTCCACCGCGGTGCTTTTGTGCATAATGAGTTGACAGTTATAATATTATATAATGCAGACTCGTTTAGACTAAAATAATTAATATCTAATTATATGTAACAATTATCAATAGCGATATGCACACAACACTTAGCACACCATTTAGCACCGAACGGTGCGTTTTGAAGTAAATATAAATTGGCACTGTAGCTTCGAAATAGTAAAACACACACGCTGTTGGACAAACGCATAAACTCCCTCGCTCTCTCCCTCCGTAAGCTTTGTACTGATAGCTTTAATTCATGAAAAAATTGTCCACTTATTATAATTAACTTCAATCTATTAATTTTAATCCATTCATTGATGGCGTATATGACCGACAATGAGACCGGAGCGCGCTGAACAGTGGCTGGTCATATTGGTGAATGGAGCATGAGGGAGAGAGCGAAAGAGCAGATTTGTGGCGTGAGGGAGAAAGCGAGAGAGCAGATGTGTCGCGTGAGGGAGAGAGCAGCATTAGACTAGGGCTGTGCCATGAGGGAGAGGCCGAGAAAGCAGAACTGTGGTCTGAGGGAGAGAGACAGAGCAAGAAAGCGCGTCTGTGTGTTGACCGTGCGTGTTCCATTTTTGAAGCTACAGTGACTAATTTATCGTTAGATTGAAACGCACCGTTCGGTGCTGAATGATGTGCTAACTGTTGTATGAATGTCATTTTCGAACAATTATTGTGGTCACAGCAACAGAATAAACCGTATATACCCAAAGCAATCCTCAGATTACTCCATAAACCACAAGATAAGGTTGTAAAATTGAGGCAGAACCAATGGAAACCATTCCTAGTAGTGACAGAATGAGCGAGTTGAAAGCTTTTGATGAGACAAAAGCTGGTGTTAAGGGACTTGTAGATTCTGGGATTACCACGATTCCTCGGACCTTCATTCAAGATCAACACACCAAACATAAGTTCGATGACAAGCCGATCTGCAGGGACCCGAAAATCAACATCCCAATCATAGACTTCGAAGGCATTCACAAAGATGCAAGCTTGCGTTCTCGGGCAATTGACCAAATTAGAAGTGCTTGTGAGAAGTGGGGTTTCTTTCAAGCGATCAATCATGGAATCCCAACAACCGTTTTGGATCAAGCCATTGACGGGATCCGAAAGTTTTTTGAAAAAGATGTTGAGGTTAAGAAGAAGCATTTTTCTCGTGATTACTCAAAAAAAATAAGATATTGTTCAAATTTAAATTTGTTTAGTGCACCGATTCTTTATTGGAAAGATACTTTGAGTTTTGATTTGGGACGTGATTTTTCAAGTCCTGAAGAATTGCCGGAAGCTTGCGGGTATGTGCAAAATGACTTGCATATTTTATTTCTTTTAGTGGGAACCACACTTTCATCTTTCTACGAAATTTGTTTTTCAGCATCAGCTGGGTCCCTGATAAAAATGACTTAATACTGTTTTGTAACATCACAAATGAAATAGAATATTAAAAATCTATCAGAACTTAGCTGATAGGAAAGAATCATTGTCCTTTTCTTTTAAGTATAGTGATTAGGTTATACTTGTTTCTTTGCTAATTTGCAGAGACATAATGATCACATACAACAACCAAATGTGGAAAAGAGGGGAGATTCTCTGTGAAATTTTGTCTGAAGCTTTAGGGCTTAGTCCCAGTTACCTGAAAGACATAGGTTGTGTAGAGGAAATGACAATTGCGAATAATTACTACCCAGAATGCCCTCAACCAGAATTGGCCATCGGCGTAGCAACACATTCTGACCCTGGATTCGTCACTGTGCTCATACAAGATCGAATTGGTGGCCTCCAAGTCTTTTGTGAAGATCAATGGTTTGATATTACCCCTGTTCCTGGAGCACTAGTTGTAAACTTAGGCTACATGATGCAGGCAAGTACATGTTATGCACAACATTGACTATTATTAATCCATCATATAACTTAATTGTAGTGTTCGTTTTATGTGTGTGTTTATGCAGCTGATTACCAATGACAAATTCAAAAGTGCCTATCACAGAGTGTTGTCAAAAAACGAAGGCTCAAGGATTTCAATCGGAAGTTTCTTTATGAACAACAGTTGCTCGAGACGATATGGTCCAATTAAAGATTTGATATCCGCTGAAAATCCTCCGCTCTATCCTGAAATTACCCTAAAAGATATTTACAATAACCAATCCTCAACAGGACTCTCAGCGTTGGAAAAACTTAAGCTGCCAAGGCGCTGTGCTTAATTTTATTGAGGACGTTTTCCAATTTGGTGGCTGGCGGAATAGATTAGTGATGATAGTTTGTTTGTTGCTTGGAACTGCGACTTCTGTACTTCAATTGAGCCCACAATTAAATGCCAGCTATATATTAAAGTTTGGAGTTTGTGAGTCTTAAGTTTTTTGCTTTTTAAACATGCCAATATGTTAACGATAAAAAGTTCATTACATTAATATTGCAACAAAAATAACTATTTTCTCACTTATTATTTGATAATTTTCATAAATTTTCAAGTATATTCGTCACTTTACTAAATATTAGATATGCCTCAAATAAATGACAATGTGTGCATGTATAAAACATGTTATGATGTCTTTTTAATTACGAATTTAGTATAAAAAAAACGACCTTAGCTTGCTTTTCCTAATCAATTGGACCACATTTTGCCTATGATATTATCATCTTCATTTAAATATCTTCATACTAGCTAAATTTTATTATTTCTAGATATCATGATAGAAGTGTTAAGCATCAGTGTCCATCAGAAAATGTGAATAGTTGATGACTTTGTCCAGTTCTTTCTGGTTTCACTCAGTGGTCTTGTACGCATCCTTTTTCTTGTTGCCAAATAAGACTTGGTATTGTCCGGCATTTGGTATTTGATAATTGATATGATCCACAATATTTCTTCACACTAAGGTCCACATTATTTGTTCTGAAAGTCAGTTGCAGTCTCCTTTTTGCAGCCCAAGTTGCTGATACCAATTGCACATTGTTGAACAAATCTAAATTGAAAAAAATTTGGAGGTACACAATTTCTAGTGTTCAATGCGAGTACACAATTTCTAAATTGATAATATGATTTCCAGATTGCCCTCCAATTGTTTTGTTTGAGTTGATTCGAAATTTTTTAGTTCTATGATATTTTGCAGCTATGAAATATATGATTCAATAATCGTATCTTTCTTAAATTTAGATACTTAATTAAAATTGTTTGGGGGTATTCTAACGAAATCCGAAAATACGAGCAGGATTATACGAGCAGGAAGCTGGAAGTAGGGCTCGCTTGGGCAATGATGAGCAGAGGATACACGCAACCACCTACCACCGCAGTCAGGAGGATACACGCAACCACCCACTATCGCAGTCATGTAGATACACACAATCACCTACTACCGCAGCAATCGAGTTACACGTAACCACCTGCCGCAGCAGTGATGAAATCACACGCAACCGCCTGTCACGGAGAAGAGGAAAGATCCTCGGGGAGGCCTATAAAAAGGCAGCCCGTGAAGGTAAAAGGGTTGGACTTTTTATGATTCAAAGGGACTAGAAAAACAAAGAACTGAGAACCGATAAAAATCCTAAGGCCAAGAGATTCACGGCCAATCTTTTCCCAAATAAAAACCTTCTTATCTGACTTGAGCGTCGGAGGGTTTACGCGGGGAAAACACCCGGCGCACTCTGACTTGTTCTGTGAGTGCAGGAAACCCATAAAACCAAAAGGGGGGAGGAGAAGTTCTGGTCGACATAAAGTTGAACAAGTAGGAAGTCTGGTCTCAGAAGAGCACGACCAGAATTCTGCATCAACATTTTGGCGCCGTCTGTGGGGACAACGAACGAAAAGCCTTGCTTGGCGACAGGGACGGGGATCACTTAAGAGGAGAACACCATGGAGACTGGGGGAGGTAACGTGCCAGGGGGAGCCGCAACGCCGAGTGACCCCATGTTTGGCCGGATGGAGAGGATGGAAAGGCAGATGGAGGCCCTCGCGTCCATTCTCGACGAGTTACGTAATGAACGGAGGGAGAGTCGGGAAGAGAGGACGAGAGCTGGTAGACCGACCCCAGCCTACGATGCTACAAGACGGGATGACGCTACCAGGAGACTTGGTGGCGAAGGAGGTTGCTGCTCTATGCGGGAAGATGTTCATAGGAGGGAAGGCCAATCCCTAGGAGGACCAAATTTCAATGAGGACCCCGGAATGGCGAATTCCGAGGAGACCGAACTCCGAAAACCAATGCACGAAGTTGATCAGCGACGGGAAGAGGTTGCAGCCCGCCTTCCTGGTCGGGAAATGCAACTGGAAGAAGAAGTGCGCAAGCTAGCACAGGTGGTCGATGACCTGCAGGGCACGAGCCGAGCTCCTGGCTGGCGAATCATGTTGGACGGAGAATCGCCTCTCGCGGCGGAGATCATGCGGGCGAACATCCCGAAAGACTTTCGCCTTCCCGACCTTAGATACTCAGGGCGAACTGATCCGTTGGTGCACGTCGAGTGTTTCAACGACATGACGGGGATACAGGGACTATCTCCAGCTCAGAGGTGCAGGGTGTTCCCATTATCTTTGGAGGGACGTGCACGCGAGTGGTACAGGAAGCTTCCTCGCGGTAGTATCCGAACTTTCGAGCAGATGTGCCAGGAGTTCGCGGAGCTGTTCCGAGGAGCAATGGCACCGGAGGACGATATGATGGACTTAAAAGGCATGAGACAGGGGGAGCAAGAAGCCTTGCGAGACTTCATTAAACGGTATCACCGAGCGGTCCTGGATTTGGGTGCCTTCAACCATCCTCAGGCGTTAAGAGGATTGAGAGAGGGGGTGAGAATAGGCAGGCTGTGGTACAACTTGAGGAGCCCGCTCATCAAAACTTACGGGGCCGCGTACGAGCAGGCCAAACGAGACATGGAGATCGAAGAGGAGAAGGCAGCTCGACTCCGAACAGACCAGCTGGAAGGATTGGGGAAAGAGAAGAGGGCGGCACCAGGAAGTGGACCGATGAGAAGGAAGGATCACCCAATACCTGGTCGTAGTGCGGCAGGTCGAGCTGCCACTTACCAACCTCATCAGAGGCCGCCACAACACCAGCGCAGTGGAGCACCGCCTCCTCGGTCACCAGTGAGGGAACCTTGGAGACGGAACGAGGCAGCCCATGGCAATCGTTATCCCTAGCCCCACAACACTAGAGAGAGCAGAGGAGACGCTCTGCCACCACCGCCGATTCGGAGTGGTGCCTACGAGACGAGGGCCGTGCATAGGATTGACCTGAATCAGGACTACGGTCGCTACACCACTTTGAAGGTTCCCCTGGACGAGGTGTACGAGGCCATAAGGGATCGAGGGTTGCTGCATCCCCCTGCTCCCATAACTAAGTTAGCCAGCAGACGAGACAAGGGACGTTATTGCAAGTTTCATGAGACTCACGGGTATACCACCGTGGGATGCAGAGACCTCAAGACCCAGGTCGAGGATTTGGTGAGAAATCGCTACCTGGATGAATTTGTAGATGGGGATTTTCCTAGGGAGACCCCGGCATATGAGGACGAGCAGGGTAGCAGAAGCTCGAGGCGCGAGCAGCCTCACGTGAGGGTGAT
This sequence comes from Citrus glauca, assembly GCA_029633175.1. NCBI lineage: Eukaryota > Viridiplantae > Streptophyta > Magnoliopsida > Sapindales > Rutaceae > Citrus > Citrus glauca. The sequence continues at coordinate 15,758,323 of JAQOOD010000009.1, forward strand.
AGCTGGGGGGCCGACATTGGCCGGAGACTCTAACAGAGCAAGGAAGAACTACGCGAGGTACGCCCTAACTAGCAAAGAGGTGCTCTTCAATACCCCGGCGGCGAAGCGGATGAAAGTCAGGCAGGTCCCGATCATGTGGACCGATAAGGATGAAGAAGGGGTTCTATACCCCCACGAGGATGCCCTGGTCGTAAAAGCCACCGTTGCGAGCAAGGGGCTCGATAGGATATTGGTCGACACAGGGAGTTCGGTGGATGTGTTGTTCAAATCCACTCTGGAGGAAATGGGGTTAGCAGACCTGAAGCTGGACCATACCAACACATCCCTAAAGGGATTTGGAGGAGGGAAGATGGTCCCTCTGGGCACGGTTGAGCTGCCGGTCACAATCGGGAACGCTCCGACAAAGCTGACAACAATGCCGGACTTCGTGGTAGTGGACGAGGAAGGCCCTTACCAGGTGATTCTGGGCCGACCATTTCTGAGGACAACCAAAGCGGTACTATCCAACCATTACATGGCCCTGAAGTATAGAGTAAATGGGCTTGTGGGAGTGATACGAGGAGACCAAAGAACTGGGCGGAGCTGTTACTCCGCGGCAGCAAAAGAGACCATGCAAATTACATCCTCCGATAACCGAGTGGAGAGCAGGAAAAGCAAACAAGAGCCGGTCGAAGAGTTGACGGCGATAAGGTTGGGACCAGAGAACTCGGATAGAACGCTCAAGATCGGGTCAAGGCTACCAGAGGAACAAAAGAGGGAATTGGTGCAGTGTCTACAAGCCTATGCCGATGTCTTTGCATGGATGCATAAAGACATGCCCGGGATTGACCCAAAGATCGCATGCCACAAACTGGCAATAAAGAAAGGGGCGAAGGCAGTAAGGCAGAAGAGAAGATGCTTCAACCAAGAGAGATATGACGCCATCAATGGTGAGGTTGAGAAGCTCCTAAAGGCAGGTTTCATCCGGGAAGTCAATTACCCGGAATGGCTGTCCAACGTAGTGTTGGTGAAAAAGGCGAATGGCAAATGGAGGATGTGTGTGGATTTTACGGACCTGAATAAGGCTTGCCTGAAAGATAGCTTCCCTTTGCCAAAGATCGACCAGCTCGTAGACTCAACAGCCGGGCATGGTCTGCTCAGCTTCATGGATGCGTTCTCCGGATATAATCAGATTCCGATGTTCGGGCAGGACGAGGAAAGCACGGCATTCATTACCAACCAGGGGCTGTTCTGCTACAAAGTGATGCCGTTCGGATTGAAAAATGCGGGGGCCACGTACCAGAGGCTGGTGAACAAGATTTTCAAGCCGTTGATCGGGAGAACAATGGAGGTGTATGTAGATGACATGATCACCAAGTCGAAACTCCCAGAAGAGCATGTCAAGCACCTCGCGGAGACGTTCTTACTCCTGAGGAAATACAAGATGAAGCTCAACCCGGAGAAGTGTGCCTTTGGAGTAGAGTCTGGGAAATTCCTCGGGTTCATGGTCAGCCACAGGGGAATCGAGGCGAACCCCGAGAAAATCCAAGCGATCGTACAGATGAAGTCTCCTCGCAACCTTAAGGAAGTGCAGAGCCTAACAGGAAGGATCGCAGCCTTGAACCGGTTCATCTCCAAAGCCACAGATAAATGTCAGCCATTCTTCTAAGTAATAAGGAAAGGAAAGAGAACAGAGTGGACCCCGGAGTACGAGGAGGCCTTTCAGAGCTTAAAGCTGTACTTGCAGCGAGCACCTCTGCTATCGACACCAAGAGAGGGGGACAAGTTGTTATTGTACTTGGCGGTGTCTACCCAGGCCACGAGCTCCGTCCTTGTGAGGGAAGAAGATGGCACTCAATACCCGATATATTATACGAGCAAGGCCCTGCTTGACGCCGAGACCAGATATCAGCAGCTGGAGAAGTGGGCTCTCGCCCTCGTGGTCGCTGCCCGCAAGCTGAGACCGTATTTCCAAGCTTTCCCTATCTCGGTAGTCACAAACCAACCATTACGCCAAACCCTGCATAAACCAGACTCCTCTGGTAGACTCGTGAAGTGGGCCATGGAGCTGAGTGAGTTCGACATAGACTACAAGCCGCGAGCAGCAATCAAGGCACAGGCCATGGCAGATATCATAGCAGAGTTCGCAGAGCCTGAGGCCTGGTCGGAGCAGTCTGATGGAACATCGGGCAGCGGTAAAACCCGAGTCTGGCAGGTGTTTGTCGACGGTTCATCAGGGGAGCAGGGATCAGGAGCCGGAGTTGTTCTGGAAGGGCCTGAAGGGGAAAAGGTCTCTTATACTGTGAAATTAGACTTCGCGGCGACAAACAATCAAGCTGAGTATGAAGCTCTAATAGCGGGTTTGGAGCTAGCCAAGGCCATGAAGGCGAAAAGGGTGAGCATTAGAACTGACTCGCAGTTGGTCGCGAATCATGTCAGTGAAAAATTCCAACCGAGGGAGGAAAAAATGGAACGGTACCTGAGAGTAGTGAAACAGATGATGAAAAGATTTGAGGCAGTAGAGGTGGTACAGATTCCCAGAGAGCAAAACAGCCGAGCAGACATCCTGGCTCGGATGGCAGCGGTAACATACCCAAAAATGTCCAAGTCAATCCCCCTGGAGGTGAAATCCAATCCGAGCATTGAGCCCAAGTTAGAGGTGTTAAGATTAGAGCAGGATAGCTCGTGGATGGATCCCCTGATTTCATATCTCAGAGATGGGGTTTTACCACCAGACAAGCTGCAAGCTCAGAAAATCAGGGCCCAGGCTTCGAGGTACACGTTGATCGATGGGGTGTTATACCGACGAGGATACACTCTCCCTTTCCTTCGGTGCTTGAATGAGGACGATGCGGATTACGTGCTGAGAGAAATATGAAGGGATTTGCGGGAACCACTCTGGTGGGAGATCCTTGGCCCACAAAGTTTTGAGGCAGGGGTATTTCTGGCCAACGATGCATAGGGATGCACAAGCGAAGACCAGGACCTGCACCAATTGCCAAAATTTTGCAAGTTTCCCCAACCAGCCACCCGAGAGGCTTACTTCAATGGCGTCCCCTTGGCCATTTGCGCAGTGGGGAATAGACCTAATTGGTCCAATGCCGAAGGGGCGAGGAGCGGCGACGCATGCAATAGTTGCGATTGATTACTTCACAAAGTGGATAGAAGTAGAGGCCCTCAGCAGCATTACGGAGAAAAAGACAACTGATTTTGTGTGGAGGAATCTAATCTGCCGGTATGGAATCCCTCATGCCTTGATAACGGATAATGGTAGACAGTTTGACAACCAAGGCTTCAGGAGTTTTTGCCAGGACCTCGGCATAGAATTGAGGTATTGTTCGTCTGCTCATCCACAGTCCAATGGGCAAGTAGAAGCAGCCAACAAGACGATCAAGAAGCTCCTCAAGACCAGACTGGGAGCAAAAAAGGGAGCTTGGGTTGATGAGCTGCCGGGTGTACTATGGGCATACAGAACAACCCATAAGACAGCAACCGGGGAGACTCCATTTGCGCTGACCTTCGGGCACGAAGCAGTCGTGCTAGCCGAAATAGGAACGGCCACGCATCGAACAGAATATTTCAACGAGCAAGAAAATGAGGACCAGATGTGCTTGAATCTGGACCTGCTAGACGAGAAGAAGGAGCAAGCATCGATGCGGGTAGGCGTTTACCAACGAAGGGTTGCTCGGTATTACAACCAGAAGGTAAATTTGCGGCAATTCAAAGTTGGAGATTGGGTACTGAGGAGAGTGAATCAAAGTACAAAAGATCCGACTCAAGGGGTACTTGGCCCCAACTGGGAGGGGCCGTACAGGGTCAACCAGCTGGTTGGACCTGGGGCCTACAGGCTGGTCCGAGCGGATGGCCACGAGGTGAAGCGCCCATGGAACGCGGTACACCTTAGGAAGTATTTTCAATAAGATCTGTAAGCACCTACACATATTTCCATTCGTAATTGTTGCTCCATGTTCTATGCTTTATTTTCTTTGTATCAAGCACTATCATGTAAGCCGAATGTAATGAAAGACGAAATTTGGCCCGCTGAGCTACTCAAAAATTCGTTAAGGCGTGTAAAGGCTCACGTCTCAAAGTCTGTTTTATGGCGAGGCCGAAGCCAAGCATGCCAGGATCTGCTCGACCAAGAGAAGGCGAGCAGAATCCAAAATTTGGAAAAATTTGTTAAGGCGTGTAAAGGCTCACGTCTCAAAGCCTGTCGTATGGCGAGACTGAAGCCAAGCATGCCCGGATCTGCTCGACTGAGCGAAGGCGAGCAGAATCCTATGCTTCAAGAATTTTCTAAGGCGTGTAAAGGCTCACGTCTCAAAGCCTGTCGTATGGCGAGACCGAAGCCAAGCATGCCCGGATCTGCTCGACCGAGCGAAGGCGAGCAGAATCCTATGCTTCAAGAATTTTCTAAGGCGTGTAAAGGCTCACGTCTCAAAGCCTGTCGTATGGCGAGACCGAAGCCAAGCATGCCCGGATCTGCTCGACCGAGCGAAGGCGAGCAGAATCCTATGCTTCAAGAATTTTCTAAGGCGTGTAAAGGCTCACGTCTCAAAGCCTGTCGCATGGCGAGACCGAAGCCAAGCATGCCCGGATCTGCTCGACCGAGCGAAGGCGAGCAGAATCCTATGCTTCAAGAATTTTCTAAGGCGTGTAAAGGCTCACGTCTCAAAGCCTGTCGCATGGCGAGACCGAAGCCAAGCATGCCCGGATCTGCTCGACCGAGCGAAGGCGAGCAGAATCCTATGCTTCAAGAATTTTCTAAGGCGTGTAAAGGCTCACGTCTCAAAGCCTGTCGTATGGCGAGACCGAAGCCAAGCATGCCCGGATCTGCTCGACCGAGCGAAGGCGAACAGAATCCTATGCTTCAAGAATTTTCTAAGGCGTGTAAAGGCTCACGTCTCAAAGCCTGTCGTATGGCGAGACCGAAGCCAAGCATGCCCAGATCTGCTAGACCGAGCGAAGGCAAGCAGAATCCTGTGCTTCAAGAATTTCCTAAGGCATGTAAAGGCTCCAAAGTCTCAAAGTCCGCCTTATGACAAGACAGGAAGCCAAGCATGGCAGGACCTGCTCGAACAAGCGAAGACGAGCAGACCACAAAAGTTCTGTCTCGATGACGAGACAGGACGCCAAGCTCGCTAGGACATGTTCGACCTTACAAAATCAAGCAAACTCCCAAAGTAGGAAAAATTTTACTATGGTATAAAAAAAAAAAAAGATTACGATGTGCGAAGCGCAATAGAAAAATTTTCTAAGGCATGAGAATTTTACAGCCACACTCTCACATGGAAAGTAAACAATAACATATCTTATTGAAGTTGAGATAAGTTGCAAAGCTGCTACATATGAAAAGAAAGGTTATTACAACACAGATCAAAATTTAAACAGAAGGCGGGTCAGCAGGTTGGGCAGTCTCCTCGACGAGCTGTGCCGCGTCGGGTGCAGGAGGAGTATCACCAGTTGCCCCTGGAGGAGTACCCGCCTCACCAGGTGCAGCAGGATCAGCACGAGGAGGAATGCTGGGCTCACCAGCCGCTGCATGGTCAACACGGGGGGAGGGATCCTCCTCGACCGCAGTCAGTTCCGCCTCCTCGGCGTCCTCCTTTGCCTCCTCTTCATCCATATACTGGGCAACAGCTTTAGGAAAACCGTCCATGTTGAGACCAGGATGCTGCTTCTCAAGGACGGCCATGATGCTGCAGTAAGAATGTCGAAGCCCCTGATTGTAGCGGAGTTCCGCTTCGTTCTCCAGGTCCTCGAGCTGGATCCGGTGAGACTCGCGAAGAGACTCAAGCTGGGCCTCGTACGTGGCTTTCTGCCTTCGCAGTTCTTCCTGCACCCTGGTCAGCTCATCGTCGAGAGTGGCGGCTTTAGCTGTGGCAAGGGCCTCCTTCTCCTGCAACTTCAGGTTTTTGAGGTTCAGGTCCCCAGCTCTCTTCTCGGCCTTGTCGGCCCTGGTGACCGCCGCCTTATTCTCCTCCTTCATCTTTTTCTCCTGCCGATTCGACTTGGCCTGGTAGTACACGAGCATGCAGCTGAGATGGATAGCACCGAACTGCATGGCTCCCATCAAGTCGGGCAGAGCCAATCTAGAAAACTCCTCCACATCCTTCTTGCTCACGTGTACGGAAAGGTCGTTCATGAAGGAGACCAGGTGGTCTGGAATGCGGGGAGTGGGCTTCCTCGAAGCAGAGGAGGAACCTGGCTCGGTTGCTGCTCGGCTACTCTCCGCAACAACCGCAGGAGGAGGTGGCAGGGTTTTCAGAGGAGAGGTCCGCTCTGCTGCTACGGTTCGCTTCGCAGCGGGAACCTCCTTATCCTCACCCTTCTTGGAAGTCTGGGAGCAGGTACGCTTCTTGGTCAAAGCGGCAATCACGGCATCTTCCATCGGAGGCTCAGGGACTACCAGACCAGATGCGATCAGATTGGCGAAGCTTAACAGCTCACGGTAGGAGCAAGACTTAGCCAACACAGACTCCACCCGCTTCAGCGGTCCAGGCTCAAGAGGGAAATGAACACCCCAAGAAACTGCAAAACGAGCAGACAGTTGGTTAAGACCAAAACGACGAAGTGAGAACTATTATGGAGTAAAGACATCTAAGGCGAGCAGGCAACCTGGGACCATAAATCGAGATGGGACGCGGTAGTCCTTCCCGTCGACCCGTGCAACCTGACCCCAAGGACCCCCAGCGAAGAAAAACTTGCTCTTCCAAGACCTACCTCCCCCCGTCGGAAGCCCAGTCACGGGTTTCCTGCCTTTTGAACTAGACTAAAAGTAGTACCACCCGGGATCTTTGGGGCTGCTCTTTAACTGATATAGATGACGCAGCTCGTCAATGGTGGGCTCGCTCTTACAACACCTATGCCACAAGACGAACAGACCGGATAGCACCCTCCACCCGTTGGGGTTCAACTGACCAGGAGCTAGGTGCAACTCGCTAAATATCCGGGCAAAGTAGGGATGCAAGGGGCACCTCAACCCATGTTTGAAGCTCTCTAGAAACAACGTGACATAACCCTTAGGAGGCCGACTAGGGGTGTCCTTTTTCCCGGGGACCCTAAGGGATATAGCATCGGGGATCCCGTATTGATCCCGAAGAGCTTCAAGCTCGTCTACCGTGGTCGTGCAAGTGATCAGATCAATCGAGTAATGGTACGACTGTGCCCTACCCCCGGCCATACTCCTAGTCTCTGGTTGGGACGACTCTAGTAAGGGCTCCCCCCCTGAATCACCCTTCTGCTCGTCACTTAAGGTATCTGACGAGCCAAATATCCCCACTTCACCACTGTTCCGACTCGAGGAGGTCGTTTCTGGGAACATCCTTCTAGCCCTAGTTGCGATATCAGGGTTACTAGGCTCTAAAGGGATCCTAGGGTCGAAGGCGGCGTCGGCGAGCAGACTAGGTAAGAAGTCTAACTCGTCGTCGTCTATCTCGATGACTTTCTCCTTACCCTTCGACATTTCTCAACCTACCACCCTAGCGCAACCACCGACCACTACCCAGACAAAAAAGAAAAAAGAAAGAGGTGTTTACAACTATTGAGGAACGAGGAAATAGAAGCGATACCTGAAGAATCGGCCGTCGAGGAGGAAGTCCTAGCCGGGATAAGTGTTTTGACTGGAGAGAATCGGGGGTGGAGGTATATTTGCCAAAATTCGTTCGCCGAAAAACAGAGAAAGCGATGAATGCGCTGGGTAAAAAAGTGTTTTGAAATTTCCAAATGAGGGAAAACGTCTGGGCTGCCAGCACTTAAATGGGCCCGAATTCCGAGGGCTTGCGACTCTTGGTTTGAAATTCAAACGGAAGGCTCGAATTCCGCCACGTCGCTTCACCCGCGATTAAATGCGACACGACTCTTGGCAGCTTTTCCCAACCAACGTAAGCCGTGACTGTTGAGTTTCTACCGTCGGTTCACTTCGTTACCCAACACCAGAAACTGGGGGACATGTGTTTGGGGGTATTCTAACGAAATCCGAAAATACGAGCAGGATTATACGAGCAAGAAGCTGGAAGTAGGGCTCGCTTGGGCAATGATGAGCAGAGCATACACGCAACCACCTACCACCGCAGTCGGGAGGATACACGCAACCACCCACTATCGCAGTCATGTAGATACACACAATCACCTACTACCGCAGCAATCGAGTTACACGCAACCACCTGCCGCAGCAGTGATGAAATCACACGCAACCGCCTGTCACGGAGAAGAGGAAAGATCCTCGGGAGGCCTATAAAAAGGCATCTCGCGAAGGTAAAAGGGTTGGACTTTTTATGATTCAAATGGACTAGAAAAACAAAGAACTGAGAACCGATAAAAATCTTAAGGCCAAGAGATTCACGGCCAATCTTTTCCCAAATAAAAACCTTCTTATCTGACTTGAGCGTCGGAGGGTTTACGCCGGGAAAACACCCGGCGCACTCTGACTTGTTCTGTGAGTGCAGGAAACCCATAAAAGCAAAAGGGGGGAGGAGAAGTTCTGGTCGACATAAAGTTGAACAAGCAGGAAGCCTGGTCTCAGAAGAGCACAACCAAAATTCTGCATCAACAAAAATATTCACTGATACGTCATCAATCATTTAATATAAAATGGAGCACACGGAGCCCAAAATCACCGGTTACATAAAACACTAATTTTTGAAACCGTGCCCGTCACAAAATTTATTTTATTCATTATTGAAAATTTTATTTTATTTATTTGTGACCCACAGTCACAGGAAGCAATAACTAAACTTGGCGTCTCAAAGGCATTTTTACTAAAATATTTAAACGAAAAGCTTAAAAATATGAAAATTAAAATATATATTGAAACAAAAGAAATAAAAGAAATCTCAAATCAGTTCGTCTGATTTTAAAAGTAAATGAAAAAACCCAATTAAATTCCAAAATCTTAACATTAATCCTCAAATTTTAATCGTGATGATACAGTTATAAAATATTAAATAAATTTATTTTATATTAATTAATTAAATAAATAATGTAAATTAAGAAATATTTAATTCTACAATCCAATTATTATTGCTCAAAGCCTAAATATCAGTCAAATGATTAGCTTCGTCACCAGTGAAAAATCTGACGCCTGAGCTGATAGCCGACGTGCGGCCATAACAGTAGGTAACGATACTTTTACATTTGTTTCGTATCTTATAGTTTCTCTAGCTTCTTCGATCTTATTTGCTGATATTTGTGCGCTATAATAGTAGTTTCGTTTTGTAAAATTGGGATCGGATGATTTATGTCATTTCCTTGTCTGTGGTTTTATTTTTGAGTGATTTGCCGATGTGTTAAAGCTGTGCTTGGATCCTGTACATTGGTACTCAACGCTGATGTTTGATGAAATTTTTCGAAGTAGAGTCTTCAAGTTATTTGTTGAAAAGCCTGACAGAAACAACAAGCTTGCATATGTTCTATTATTCAAATATGAGGTATGAAACGAATACAATCCATACACTATCCTTGTTTTGCAGTTTCTGTTGGAGTTCTCTTTCAAGGAAGCATTGCTGCTGCTTCTGCGGATATAATCTTTTGAGTTATTTTACGACCTGATATTTTTATAATTCTGTGTAGATTTGTATTTAATCAGGCTGAGCATCTTGGACTGACAAATAGAATTGAAAAAAAAAAATTGCCTATCACCAATAACTGGAGGATCAAGGAAGAAGAATTGGAATTAGCTTTTCATAATCATAATTTTGGCATGACGTTTTTGCTGCATACTTTTAGGTTTGATGGCTTTCTTTCCTAATTGAAGTGTATTTGCTTTTGGTGCAATGTGGGCCGACTTCTGTTGTCTCTTCATCAAGTTTTTAGGAATTCTCTACCTCATAAAATGAAACGACTGATTACATAGTTTAGGACAAGCTCGGAGTGTTGGTGAGTGATTACACATTGCTATATGGGTTATGCTAATTGCTTATCGTGTTTTAATTGTTACCCTGCAGAAATCCTTCAAGTTTTTGTTGCTTTATATCCTTTTGTCTTTTCAGTTTCAGTTTCTGATTTATGAGTTTGTTTAAATAGGTTATAAAGTTATAATCTAGTGGTTAGTTTTACCATATCAAGATTAATAATCCAAATGGACTGATGAGGCATAATATTAATAGATGATGTAGACAACTTATACCATGCAGGATGAACAAATTTCTTTTAAGGATATGATCATTTGAGTGTAGCATAAATTGTAAATTCCGTATCAATATTGGATTTATAGTATAATTATTTTTTAATATGGTTATTTCATTGGTTGAAAATTAATAGAATGGTTCTTAGTTGTAAACTGAAACACTTGTATTTGTTTGGAGAAAAGGAGGGGTCTTACAGCTTCCTTTTGCATCGATTCTCCTTTTTGGTAATTTTTTTATCATAATTTTTATAGTTGCTACAGTGGAGATTATTTCCAAAGAAAAAAGTTGTTTCTTTCTACAGCCCTCTCCTTTTCTAATGTTAATTTGTAATGTGCAGGCTTATACTAACAGGTTTTGAAGCTTCAGCTGCTAAGGATGAAAACCTATTTTCACTACATAAAGGATTTGATGTCTTTTGTTAGTATTGAAATGTAGATTTCTTAATATATATATTTTAAAGAAAGCCAAAATAGGCAGGGCCCTTATGCCAGGGCCTTTCTTCTTGAAGATGAATCGGTCACTGATGTCTGATGCAAGTATTGATTCTGAGAAAAGTGTATCTGATCTTTAGAGTTGTTCAATCATTTTCATGAAGTTGGTAGTTTGGTACACATGCCCGGGCATCTAGTTCTGTTGCATCTGTTTGACAATTTATTGTCCTCAAATACTTGTGTTAATATGAAGCGCAATGATAATTAATTGTGGCTCTGTAGTTAATTTTATTTCCATCTCTTTGTGATTATACGAAGTAAGGAGTTTCTGGAAGATAAGCGTGAAAACTAAGTTCTACAGAAAGGGTTGCTGTTGGAGTTGAAGACAGACCGATAGGGTATTGTTGGTGTTGCACACCAACCTGTGTTGTTTCTTTAAGCTAGCACTTTGCTTTTGATAGACTCTATCTGGTCATTAATTTTTTTTTAATCGATTTTGAAGGTTGAAGATACATTTCTTTGCTATATCAAGAGCAGTATGCTTTTGTGTACTGTTATTAAAGAATGGCGAATGGTCTTTTGTCTGAACGTGATTAATTGTTTGCCTATGTTTTCCAATCTATTGTGATTATAGTGGCACTTTTATTCATAATAATATTTTAGTATTTTTTGGTATTTGGCTTGTTTGGATGTGTGCTCATAGTGGGCAAGAAAGAGGCAAGAGGGCAATGTGAATGAAATTCACGTCTTTGTGATGGTTCGGGTACGCAACAGACCTTTTGTGATTTTGTGACGCTGTTTTTGCAGTCACAACAGACCTTTTGTCACCCTCAGGACACGGTAGTTATAAACACAAGTCAAGGACCCTCGCATGCGTCACCGCTGTTTGCTGTCATATAGCAGTCACAAAAGAGCTTCTGCCACGGTAAATTAGCAGTCACGTAAACCACTAGTTCTTGTAGTTTAACTTATTATTTTTATAACTCATAACACATAAAATGTCATATTATTAACTATTTTAATATCTAAAGGGAATAAGTATAATATTATTTTTTATTTAAAAAATAATTTTGTCAATTATTTTTTTTAGTAATTTACAATAATTTGTTGGGATTAAATCAAATAACATTTATTATAAATGACAAACCTAAACTAGATATACCTACCCTCTTACATTAGAGAGATATATCAACAAAAACCTAAACATATGCCCTTATTAGGTTCTTTACTACTCGGCTAAAGGTCCAATGACATCAATAAGTGTTGCTTATGTTCATGTAGTGATATTTGATCCTTTCATTTTATTTCAATAACACCTACTTTTCTATTTTAAATTGAAATGTTTAAACTACCCACCAAAATAATTTAAATTTTCAAGAACTTTAGAGTAATGAAGAAAGTTCAAGAAGAAATTAGATTGGTAATAAAAAAAAAAATTGTTGATGAAGATGATGTTAAAATTTTTGGTTCGTGATGATGCAATGACACTTGATTTGCCTAGTAAGAGTAGTATTGAGACACAAGAGTGAGACCATGCATCCTCTCTGCGTCAAAAATAAAGCACTCAAGCATATGGCAGCTGATTAAAGAGTTCTATGTAACATTTTGCAATTATTCGAAATAGATGAATAAGGTTACTTTTGAAAATACATAAAAATAATTGAATGGTAAGGATTATTAAGATAAATTAAGGCGGTCAAATATCATTACTCCTTAAATTTTTTCTTTTACTTGAACATGTGCCCTCAATAGATTCTTTACCATCAGGCCAAATGCCCAAATGCGTCAATGAGTTTTTCTTATATTTTTACTTTTAAGTACTAACTCTTTCAAATAAGGATGGAGATTTTAACACTTTGAAATTCTTACATCCTTTTAAATTTATTTTTCAAATACCACAGTTTAATTTATAAAATATAAATCCATATATTAAAATCAATTATCTTACCATAAAATTTCACTCTAAATTGAATATTTCTTTTAAGTTTTATTTATAAAATACTAAAATTTCCAAAATTTTTAAATTATTTTCTTATTATTATATAAATTGTAACTCCATGATTCCAAACTCTTATAAATTTCTCAAAATAAATTAAAAATTAAAATATAAATATAAATTATGAAATGGGGTAGGTGAAAAGAAATTTAAAAGAAAATTTTATTCAAGCGTTTAATTGAATTTCCCATCAAAATAACAAATGAATTAATTTTTCTTTGATTTTTTAAGTAATTTCTATTAACAGGAATTTTAATGGGTTTCAAAAGGCCTAATCTTGTAGCCGAGTGCATTTGAATTGATTGTTTGGGTGATGTCATATAAGAGTATTGCTTTTCACACCCTTTAAAATCCTTATAAAACCCCATTTTTTGTGACCATAGTTCCATTGCTAGAGGACAATTATGAATTTAACTAAATTAAAATATTTTTATTTTTATACTTGCTAATTATGAACTATCCTCTCTTTAAATCCTAATTTATGATATAATTAATTTCTTATATAAGCTCAAACAATTTTGAAGAAACAATTACCTAATGATAATTTTTTTTTAAAAATGTAAAATTTAACTAACTCTATTTTAATATTTTGTCTTTTTACGCAATTTCTTAAGAGCAAGTATTATAACTATCGAGTGATGATACAACCACAAACTCTTGTACAAATTTATTTTGTACAACTGACGTGGCATTAATTCATTGGTTGAATGAAAATATAAAATAATAAAAACAAATTATATGGGCCAAGTAATATTTAATTCAATCAATCTTATCATGTCACATCAGTTTGTACAAAATAAATTTATATAAGAGTTTGTAACTATATCATTACTCATGAATATAATAATAGGATTTCACAAGAATTTTATGCGGATGTTAGGAGCTCGAAATTGAGATCTAATTAGAAAGCCCAAAATCGAAAGAGATCACATTGAGGAAGATGATTCTGACAAAATGAGCCCAGCCAAGATAAACAGAACTCTTATATTTCCCCACTAATGTACACATGATTGGCAGCCAAGGTTGCGGAACAATTTTTATATGCAGATTCGCAATTTTTTTAAAATTTTTTATTCTTTTGTTATTGTAGTTTCTTATGGTTTAGATGCCAATTAATTTAGTGATAATTTGGTTTTTGTCTATTTTTCTAATATATATGCTTCATATACTTGAATACGGCATGCAACGCCATTATTTTGTGGTTAACTGGTTATTGAATTGGAATTTTGTATTTTGTGAGTGACGTTTCCAGTTATACTATTGACCCGTTGGCAATGAAAATGGATATATGTCTCAGTAAATTTTCCAAAACGCTTACCAGGCTTTATTATTCATGGGCTCTTCTAATCATTCGTTTTGTTATTATATAGAGTTGACTATTGGCACCCCTCCAAAACTTTTTTAAAACCCCTCTTCTGTTACAATTACATTTAAAGATAAATATTCTAATATATCTCACATCTATTTTATCTCACTTCAAACTTTTGTATTTTCTCTCTTAAAAAAAAAACTCTTGTATTTTCTCTGTTATCAAACTCACACATGTAATTTTTTACTCAAATTCTCTATAATTTTTTCTTCAATTACTAAGATAATCTATTGATAATAAACAAAATACATTTTGACAAAATTATTTGCTTTTTTTTAAAGCTCATAATAAAAATTTTTACATCAAAATCTTAAAGATATTTTATTTAATTAATTTATTTTTATCAAAAGTTTATCACCCATAAAAATTTATTTGTGAGGATCGAGAAAAGAATAGAAAATTAAAAGATTCACAAATTAAATATGTTTATTTAGAAATAAGGGTATTTTTGGCATTAAGCTTAGCATTATTGAAAAATGGGCTTGAAGAATTTTGGAGAAGTGTCAATAATCCAACTCTATTATATATTGTCTAGGCTGTTTGTTTTACTCTGAAGCCCTTAACTGACTCAGGTGAGTAAAGTCCCCAATGATTTTTTTTTTTTCTCTCTTAATAGCCTGTGTAAAACAATATCTGATCCCTTAATAAATGTTAATTAAACCGCCAATGATTTACTATACTTTTGTAGAAAAACAGTGATTGTTTGAGATACATTTTCATGTTTGTGTTGTGTTGTTAGTGACAGTTTTGTGGTACTAGTGGTAGGGTGTGTCATTGTTGGGACAATGCATTGAATTCTTCTTTCGATTGGCAGGTAGTTTTCACCTATAATAGCTGAGACGGGTAGGCTAGTCTCATAAAATTCCTACAGTTTTTCATAAGACTTTAATGCGTAAAATCTTTGATCCCCCTTTCAATTTTAGATCTTTATAGTGTTTATAGTTGTATTTTGTGTTTAGGCGTTGCCCTAATTTAGGTTTGAATTTTAGGCATTGTATACAACCTAAAATATAGTGAGTTGTGCAGTAAATGATCTATATTTAAGCCAGATATAGCTTTGTATATGCATCTAAATGGCGAAGTATTGTTGGTCATGTATACAACCTAAAATATAGTGAGTTGTGCAGTAAATGCTTTTGGGTTATTATTTGGTATAAATCATTCTTTATTTTGTACTTAAAAATAAGGAGAAAGATTAAAAATAAGAAGAAAGACTTGCACAGGTCGTCCACATTAGTTGGGTCTCAAAGACAGTCCACGTAAGATCTATTATTTTTTAATTTAAATAAGTGTGTTTGACCTTAAACCCGCCAAACCTGCCAAATGATAGATTCTTATTATTGGAATGCACTACACGCCCACATAAATTTTCTCAAAAACACAAACTTCTTAGGTGTATGGAAAGACTGTCAAGGAGGTGCATTCAAAATAAGAGCAAAGCTTATGTTATAAATAATGCAACAAACAACCAATAAATATAGATCATTGATTTTAATTTTTTTTAACCTAATAGATAAAAATAATTTTAACGTAAATGAAGTATAGGTGTAATTGGAATTTACAAAAAACTTCATTTCTAATCATATATTTACTTATGTTTTCAAATAAGTCCTCATTAATTTTTTATAATAAATGGTTTTCTCATCCATCTCTTCTATAATTATTTTTAAAACTTTATAAAGTTTTTACTATGTTTTTATAAAGATTTAAATTATTATTATATTCATAAAAATTCACAAATTCTGAATAAATTTTTGTACTTATATCTATAATTTTTGTTTGTCTCTTTTGACACATAGACTAGATTTTTCTTGTAATACACACACGCATGCACACACATTCAATTTATTTTCTATCATAAATACATACCATCAGTGTTATCACATTGATTTTTTAATCTAAATTTAGTATCCTGAATTATAACAGATATTATATTTGATAAATATCTTATATATCTAATGAATTATTAGTGAATAAATTACTAGAACTTCTAACGGAAGATTTCAACCCTTTGATTTGATCAATGATTCAAACATATGAAGAAATAATCAATTAAATTAAATGTCAATGTATTTATTGAATAAATTAAAAAAACTCAAATTTATCTATAAATGATATAGAAATAAAATTTATCTATAAATGATATAGAAAGGGTAAACAAAATATTAAAAAATAGTAATTTCAGTGAAGGAAATATAAAATAAATTAAAAAGTTAAGAGATTAACTAAGTAAAGAATTTAATAAAGTTAAACAATTCATAAAAGACTTCAACATTGATGATCATGATATATTAAAGAGTGGGACTATTAGCACCCCTCCAAAATCCTTTTGAAACCCCTTTTTCAATTATATTTCATTTATTGCCAAAAGTACCTTTTTTTCTAAATAAACACTATTTTCATTTATAAATCTTGCAATTTCTAATAACTTTCTCACTCTTTTAGTCTTAATAATTGTATTCCTCTTTTCAAACTTTCTTTATTATTTAATTTCTAAAAAAACTAAAAGAAAAAGTAAGAAAAACCTTATAAATTATTGAATATTTTATAGGTCCAATACAATTTTATCGTACATATAAACTTTGGGTGCAACAATTAGTTTGAGAATCCTTAAAAAATTATTAGTAGTGAGATAAAATTTTATTTAATTTATTTTCCCACAATATTATATCCTAATTTTGTTGCTACATATATTACAAAGTATTATTTCGGCTTAAAAATTTGCTCCTAAATTTAGATTAAAAAAATTAATTTATATTTTCATTTTTAAAAAATAATTTTTAATCTACATATAATTTAATGATTAAAAAAATTATAGATTGCTTCTTAAATTCAGATTATTCTAATGATTAAAAAAATTATATTGTGCAAGCAAAATGAAATTGAAGAGAGAAAGAAAATATAAATGAGATTAATTCTATTTACGTTTGTCCTTAAATGTAATTATAATATCACAGGGGTTTTATAAAATTAATGAAGAGGTGCCAATAGTTCAACTCTGTATTAAAATAAGAGATCATTAATATAATGAATAAATACTCAATAGATATAAGATTAAACAAGTTAGAAATTCAATTAAATAAAGCAAAAAAAATGTTGACTAATTTAGTACTAAATTTGTTATAAATATAAATGGAGAACTTCAAAAAAAATTAAAATACTAGCGATGTTGTTACCTGGCTGCAGCTTGGAGTGTAAAGTAAAATTTTAAAATTTATTGACCTTTTTAATAATTATTATCTTTTCTAAGGGCTTAAAATTTTTTTGCTCTATCATACAGTTAATGTAACATAAACTTTGCCCAAAATAAGATCCTGTCGTTTAGACAACTTAGATGGATAAACCCGTCAATTTTAAATAATATATATTTTTTTTGAAAGAAATTAAAAAAAAAATTGAGAGTCATGAGGGTACTTACCTGCCAACTGCCGTGGTAGGTTCAAGGTTGGGATTTATCATGGAGACTCTTTACCTTGGTTTTAATATCTTTTTTATTCCTCCACGAACCTTAATTTGAGTTAAACGATAATAATGGAGCTCTGAGAAAACTGAGAAAAAACAGGACCATGACGAAGAATCCATAAACTATAGTAAGTTCTACCAACAAAATGCGGCACATATGAGGCCAAATGTAGAATATACAAAAATATAAGGGTATAATTATAATTTAACTCTTTTATGTTTCCTGAAAATTTTTCCGGCCTCAAAAAATTAAAGAGATGGTATTATTTGAATCAATTATTTTACACATTAAATTCATTTTCTTTATAAACCCATTGTTATAATTTAAACATATACGCCTTATAAATTCTCAATAATAACCTGAACTAAAATTTCATTTTTTTTATTTTGTCATTTTTTTCTTTTCTAACTCCCAATATTAATTCATGCTCTCTATAAAGTTAGGTGGACTTATTGTAGGACCAGGGGGAAAAAATTCCTTTAACAATTAATTTAGTATGCCTAAAATTCCCAATAAAATTTTCTCAAACCCCTACTAATTTATAATCAAGCCCGCAATACATAGTTACACTTAAATTCTCACACTCCAGATTTTTAAATTCAAATCAAAAGAGATGGACTTTACAAACTAAAATCAAGCCCGTAAATTTTAATAGTAATTTAATTTTTAAACGGCACACAAACTCATTAATAATTTTTTATTGATCTTAGCTTTTCCAATTCCTTAACTAGTCCAGCACCCTTTAAAAATTCCCAAACATCTTTTTATTTTGGTTGTTGACATAGAAAAAGATTTATTTAATAATATTGATAATGAAGTTGTAATGCAATATATCTATATACAAAAATTCGTAAAAGACCATTGTAAATATATGCTAAAGTATTATAAATCTTCTTTTTCTTTTTATTTGTTTAGTTATCTTGTCTTCATATGTAACTTAATTAAAGGACAAATTAGAAATTAAAAAAATTATGAATTGATGAATTTGGACTTTGGAGAGTAAATTCACGCATTCAGGTGGCCTCGGCCAAATTAAACAAATGAACTAATTGTAATTTGAGTTCCTATTTATGGGCATTATAGGGGTTGGCAAATGGGCATTTTTATGCCCTTAAAAGCCTGTCCAAGTCTGGAACCAGGCCTGTCTTGGGCCTGAGCTTCCATAACCTTCTTCCGTTTCACTTACTAGTTTTAATGATCACAATAATTCCCTAAAAGTATCGTGCCTCCCCGTCAGTGTTTTCTCGGTCAAATTGACTTCTTTAGTGGTATATTTGACTTTAAACGATGTTTGATTATATGTTGAAAGGTAAAATTAAACCCCCTTATTTATTTTCTTGGTAATTACTCATGTATGCAATCCAACGCACTTTATGCTTTTTATTTTGTGGAGGAAAGCATCAATGTCACTCTTAATTAATTTACAAATTAAACCATGACCATCTAACAATTAAATAATTCGAAGATTCTTTTATATATATATATATATATATATATATATATATATATATATATATATATATATATATATATATATATATATATATATATATATATATATATATATTCTTTAGTGAGGGTATCCTCACTTTAGCAAAATAAGAATGAGAATGCACACTAAATATAAAAAATATCGATCTTAATATATTGAAAACTGTATTTTTTTATTTATTAATATTATAATATCCACATACTTTAGTTTTTTATGTTATATAGTTTTTCTTTAAAAAAGTAAATTTTTAACATTATTTTTGTATTAGTTTATTTTCGAAAAATAGAATTTGATTTTGAGGAAGTTTAGTAACCTCCCATTATTTGATTCGTACTTAACTTCCCTCATTTCTGCAACCATCGTTAACTACCCTTAATATGGAACTGAATTTTTTTTTCTTTCTACTGTATTATATGCCATTCATTTTCATACTTCAAATTCCCCTTCTTAAGCATTTTCTACTTCCTATAATTTTGGTAGGCGAATTATTTTAACAATTTTAGATATCTAAGAAGCTTCTGATATAGGCTCTTTACTAATTTTATGTCTTTTATGATTGAAAGGAATTTAGATCCACTGAAAATATAGTAGGCAATTAAAACTCTAAATTAACAACTTAATTAATTTTAGAGAATATTGTTCACTATTGCTATTCGCTGGACCCGTTTATAGTTGCTATTCATCCACTTAAAAATATTAATTGTTCAAAACACAATAAATTACAAAAATTACATGATGCGGAAACTTTTATGTGATTTGGATTAATCAATCTTACATCCATGAGGTCATGTTCAGATGAAAAGTAATTCATTGAGTTGAAATGTTACAACTTATAGATTTACCAAAGTTAAAGACTTTCACTTACAATTTATCACCATACAACTTACTCAATCTTAGATTGAATCTGCTAATTACTACCCCTCTTGATCTACGATTCTCGAGACACTTCGTAAAGTGATCAATAATAATTTTTCAATGTCCAGTGATCCAATATCTAAATAAACTCTCCACAGAGATGAAAAGAAATATTCTCATTACAAGACTTTGAATAAAGAATATTCAAAAACAAATCAACACAATATTATGCGCCAAAACCAGATTATTTATGGAGGAGACCTAATTTTGCTTCTCTACTTTATGCTCTGTGTTGTGTCTCTTCAATTGTGAAATGTCTCTCTTTATATAGGCACTAAGGTTTCACAAAAATGGCAAGTCTTAAAAGATTTAAATTCTTTCCAAAATAAAAGTTTCTTTCTATTTATAATTCTTACAAATCAAAATAAGAATAAATATGATTTTCTTGCCTTACTTGTCTCAAAAAAATATCTAGAGTATTTAATAAACTTCTAGTTTGAACCAACTTCTTGCTTTAAATAGATCTTATGCACCAATTATAGAATCTCATCATTAATAGACTTACTATATTAAACAACTAATTAAATTAAGAAACAAATATTCTTAGTAACATGGAATCTTACTAAAATAAGAAATTAATAAAATAATCCTTATTACAAGGTATGTAAAAAATAAAATTAAAACACATCAACTCCATTGACAATAGCATTAAGTCTTTTTGCATTATAACCAAATAAATCGAGTTTATCATTAGTGCAATCTCTGACTGGTTTTAGACATTCTACACCATTTTCATCAGTTATGGTGGTAAAGTATATCCTGTAAGTACGCATTGTCAAACTCTTTCATTAATAACTACAGATAAATTTCCATCAATTGCTTCCAATAAACATAATTTGTCTTATCTAATATAGGCGGATGAGCCAAAGAGCCTACCATTATTTGCAAACTCATACCTACAAAATAGATCTAGGTTCCAAAATTCTCACCATATAGACGATTAATGCCCTGCTCTATACAAATTGAAAGGGATTTGGATCTATTGCAAATAGATGTAGGCAATTAAAACTCTAGAATTAATAATTTAATTAATTTTAGAGAATACTGTTCACTGTTACTGTTCATCAACATAAAAAATATTAATTTTCCAAAACACAATAAATTACAGAAATTAGATGACACGGAGATTTTTACGTGGTTTTAATTAATCAATCTTATATTCACGAGGCCACACCTAGATGAAAAGTAATTCATTAAGTTAAAGTGTTATAACCTATGGATTTACTAAAATTAAAACTATTATTTATAATTTATCACCATACAACTTACTCAACCTTAGATTGAACTTGTTTCTCTTGAATAATTACTATCTCTGTTGATCCACGATCCTCAAGGCACTTTGCAAAGTGATTAATAACAATTCTTTAATTCTTCAATGCCTAGTAATCCAAGATCCACATAGACTCTCTATAAAAATGAAAAGAAATAGTTTCATTACGAGACTTTGAATGAAGAAGATACGAAAACAAATCAACACAACGTTATACGCCAAATTTAGATTCTAGAGAGGAGACTAAATTTTGCTTCTTTGTTTTATGCTCTGTATTGTGCCTCTTCAATTATGAAATACTCTCTTTATATAGGCATTAGTGTTTCACAAAAATGGCAAGTCTTAAAAAATTTGGATTTTTTCCAAAATAAGAGTTTCTTTCCTCTTATAATTCTTATGAACTAGAATAAAAATAAATATGATCTTCTTGTCTTATTTGTCTCCCAAGAAATATCCAGAGCATTTAATAAACTTCTTGATTAAACCAACTTCTTGCTCTAAATAAATTTTAAGCGTCAATTATAGAATCTCATCGTTAATAGACTTACTAAATTAGATATATAAATTAAGAAACAAATACTCCTAATAAATTAGAATCTCACTACATTAAGAAATTAATAATTTAATCATTATTACAAGATATGCAATAAATAAAATTCCAATTTAATTAGACTTGCCATAAGATAACAACTCTATAAATAATGGACTTAACAATGATTGATGTATTTTGAGTTTAAATTTGTTAATCACATGTTAAACTATGGTTAGTTTAATTCTCATGGATTTTAGTATTGAATAAGTGACTTAGAATTTGAATGAAGTCGGAAGAAAATTTGTCTGGTTGCTGTCATTCTTAACTTTCAAGCAGTTATAATTTTATAACTTCAGATTTATTAAGGAGAAAATTCTGAATTTTGGATATAGTTAAATAGACATATTAAAAAGTCTCTCCACTACGAAAATATTGACAATAGATGATAGATATTTTGTGATGAAAATGGCGTATATCATAAAAGTATGATAGAGTCGTGATAGATTTTGTGTTTATCAAGTATTCATGATGGGCTCATGATAGAAATAAATTATATCAATAATATGTGATGACTTTGTGATAGAATATATTACATCAAGAATTCATGATAGAATTTTAATGTTTACTTGATTTTGGCATTTCTTTGATTGAAATTTTTTTGTATTATTTGAAATAAAATATTATATGAATTATGAAACATTATCGTTTTACTTAAGTTGGAACGATGGAAAGATGAAGTTTTGCTTATAAATATTAAATATTTAAAATTTTTTATTATAAAATAAAAGCTATTAAAATAAAAATAAAAAGTTAAAATTAAAAAGAAACCCTCGATTTGCTTTCCTAAGTGTTGAGGTTCCCACCCATTCTCACACCAAACGCTTCTCTCATAAGGCCACCTAAAACCCTAGCCTCCTTACAGCCACTCTCAATCGACCTAGGTAGATGCTCACATCCATAGCCACCATGGCGGAAGCGTTCGAATCGGGTTGTGTTTCTTGGTTTAGCGGAAGTGTGGTGGTGCTCATGGCTCTACTAGTTGCACATGAGGCTCCAGCATGGGCTGACGGTACGTGATGACCACAAAAAGAAGTACAGTGGCAACAAATTGTGTTTGATGCTGGTTGCAGTTGTCACGGACTAGAGGCGTGAGCTTCCAATGGCTAATTCTGCTCATTTTGCTCATCGACTCGCCTTGGGTCTCATGGCAACGAGCTATAGATTTATGGTGCTAATCTTCGTCGTCTTGCTATCAACGCTTTACCAATTTTCATCATTATCAGCCGCCGACTCTTCTTCATCGTATCGAAGCCTATTGGCAGTTCAAAGGAATAGCAACCGGATCCCAAGCTGCAACGAAATGGGGTCAAGATCGGAGTGTTCGCAGAACCCCAAGTGCAAATGGTGCCGTGGTGAAGCTCTTGATGACATGTGCTTTAGCAAGTCTGAAGCTTGGAGGCTGCCTCACCAGCTCTTCATTTGTGATTCTTGATTCATCACTCTTCTTCTTCTTCTGCCAGGTTAGATGACTTGGTTAAATTTATCCTTATTTTGAGTACTTTACCATAATGGGGGAGCTCATCTTTGAAATGCTTTTCTCTCTTACTTCCCTTTTGTATTCGTATCTTATCTTGTACTTGATTGTATAAATGAACTCAACGGAAGCTTCCAATGGCCAATTTTAAATATTTGTTCTTTAGTTCTTTTTTATTTAATTTATTTAATTTTTATCTTATTTTGGCGAGTGTTTGAGATTTATGGTTTGGATTTGTAATTATGGTGAGTGTTTTATTGGTCTGGATCCGTTTTGAGTATATCCTAAGCAAGTTTTTGGCACTTTAATAGTTTAGGATATTCTTTTATCTATGTTCTTTTTGTTAGCCGAAAGTAGCTTTTATCACTCATTTTCTTTTTTTAGTTGATGCCACGCAAAAGTAATTTGGTATTTTCTCTAATTAAATACTGCAGATTCTAATCACATTAGTGAAAGAAAATATTAAGATGGTTTATTAATCTCTTCAAAAAATAATATTAGTATTAACAATAACGATTATTTTGCAAATTTTTGTTGCAATGATGTTGGAACGTTCGTAATTTACGTAGAGTATCCGGACTCTGCTATTTGGGGTCTCTGTAATGTGTTTCTTTTTTCCCCTACCACTCTTTAGTTTATCTCTTCTATCATGAATACTTTAGAGCAATATTTTTTATGTTGCAGGTTAAGAGAAATGGTTAGTTTTTTATGAGTAATGGAACTACCCTACTGGACGGTGTCTATAAAGAGTTATTTTGACCTTTTCTTAGTTAACCACTTAAATCCTTCCAAAGCAGATTTGTTGGTCATGTCCCTGTTGTAAAGCTTTATGCGACTGTGTTAAAGATATGGTCCGAGTTCTTGAGGAGTAATGGGATTGTAGTACTTGGCTTCTGGGTGAGTTTTTTAGATTGTTTCTTAGTTTGCACCTGTATCTTTGAATACATGAAATCTATAAAGTTGCGGTTATGTTCTGGTTTTTCATTTTTTCAAATTTTTGTTGTAGTGATTGGCATGTTCATTTCTATCTATGTTAGACCAGCACATAGAGTTCAGATGGTATATTAGTCTTCCCCCTCTTGTTTTTCTTACCCCAATGTTTTGTGCTGTAGTTGTGCAAATGTTCCTGTGTTTTTAGGGGAATCTTGGAACACAATGAGCTTTTTGATTCTTATTTGTTATTTCTTGCTCTTAAAGGTTCAAATTATAATTTACTTTTCTATTTGGAAATCTATGCCTCAGGGACAACATTTCTATATTTTGTGGATTATTGGACTATGCTACTAAATAGATTTTTATTCTTTTCTTAGGCACTTAAAATCAACTTGTAATTTGGTTAATCTATTGAGTTTTTAAATCTTCTAGTTTATTACTCCTCTTTCTAGCTGTGTAGACACATAAAATCAACTTGTAATTTGGTTATCATTTGCGCAAATTTTGCATCGCAGTGATAGTGAGATGTTTCTGCTTTTGTGGAATAACAGGGACTCTGCTAAATGAAGGGGGGGGGGGGGGGCTTTAATATTTTTTTTGGTTTTGCCAAATTTTGTTGCAGTGATGGCAGTGTGTTTTAAATTTTATAGGAATGTGATGGCTATTTATCTTGAGGGACTTGAGTGTTTTTGTCTCTTATCTCACTCTCATTTCTATTTATGTTACACAGGCACATGAAGTTCAGATAGTCTTCTTTTTTTCCCCAATTTTTTGTGCTGCTGTTGTGGAAATGTTCCTGTGTTTTTAAGGAATTTTGGAACACATTACACTGGTATATATTGAGCTTTTTAGTTCTTATTTATTATTTCCAACTCCTGCTTATGCCCATCTATCCTAAAGGTTCGATTTATAGATAGTCTGCTTTTCTATTTGGAAATCTATGTTGTAGGTTCAACATTTCTATATTTTTGTGGATTATAGGGACTATGCTACTAAATAGATTTTTATTCTTTTCCTAGTTTATTACTTTTGTTGGCTGACCAAATGCATGAAGTACATTTTGTAACTAGGTCTTTGATTTTTGAAAATTTTATGTTGCAATTTGTTGAAATTAAATTTGTAGTGTCAAATTATAGTAGTTGCTGTTAACGGTTGTAGTGTGCATGTTATGCATGCGATAACATTGGGTATTTTGATTGATTTTGAATAGATTGGTTTGCTGGGTTTGGTTTGGAATGTTGCTGGGTATATGGCTGGAATTGCAATGGTGTTGGAAGATGGTGGGTATGTGGCTGGAATTACAGTGGGTTTTTTAGAGTTGCTGGGTAAGTGGCTATTAGACTATTGCAGCTGGAAGAGGGTATTGCTACTGGAAGTCTTGCTGCTGGAGTATTTCCATTAATCTTTGAAAGTTTTGTTGGGTAACTTGGCTTAATGGCTGGAATTTGAATTTTTCTTGAAGTTTAATTGGAATTTAAGTATTGTTTTATATTTTGGTTTGGTCATTTTTAATTTGGGATGTTTTATTATCTATTGGTTGTGATGACATGGATACTAGATGTATTTATTTTGAAATTAATTTGTTCGATTTAATGGATGTTAATTAATATTAATTGTTTTTATTTTTTTTGATGAAATCCATTTTAATTAATTAATTTAATTTGTAAACTGGAATTCACAAATAAATTATAATCATAATATGATTTTTTTAAAAAACTATAACTTTATGACAAGAAATATCAATCATAAAGACTGTCATAAAACATTTCCCCAAAATTAAATAATAAATTTACAAATGATAATTTAATTTTCCATGAAAATTTTTAAAAAAGGAGCGAAAATTTTAAATAAGTTTATATTTATATATTAAAATATTGTGTGACGGATATCTGACTGTGAAATAACGTCATGAATTCATGACGGAAAATATTCTGTCATAAATTAATGACATAGATGAACTATTTATCATGCATTCTCTTTCATGACAGTTATTTTTTATCATCTATTATTTATTTTCTTGTAGTGCTCTATAAATTTTCATGATTTTTGGTGGCGTTTTAGGTTGCTGAATTGTTGAGAGAAGCCGCATTGTTTACCGAAGGAACATCCTGACAGAACTGACCTTTGAGTGTTTAAATATTTATAACTCTGAATAGATGAGGAATAAAATTCTGAATTTTAGATATAGTTACATACACATAACGAAAATTGTCTCTGTAAATTTTCATAATTTTTGGTGACCTTTTGGATTGCTAAATTGTCGAGACAATTCGCTTTACTTACTGAAGAACGATTTTGATAGAACTGACCTTTGAGCATTTGAAAATTTATAACTCTGAATATACAAGGAATAAAATTCTGATTGCCGGATGTGTCATTCATGTAATAACTATAGACATTTATACGTGTTCTTTATTCCTCTTGGAACCTTTAACTGATTTACGCGAGCATCACAATGGTTCCAATGGGACAATCTTATTATGCAATTCCTATCGACAACCTCAAAGTGTCACAATTGTTCCGTTTGTACAAAATATATTTACGCAATCAGTCTCAAGTCCTCTAATGCCCGAGTTCAAAGTTAAATCTCTTCCCATATCCTTGAAAGGTTCAATATTATTTTGCCATAACTGCGGCTTTGAGATCAGGATCCATTTGCTGGGAATATAACTCAATATAGTTTCATTGAAAGCCTAAATCAGTCTGAACAATGATACCAATTAGCAAACACAATAATGATGAACAATGGCTTGAAAACAGTAACTTCATTATTGAAGGGTCGCATATGAATGCTAATTGTTAATGCGGAGAAGAATAGAATTCTTATGCATCTATCTGTTGACTTTTTGCTGAGCTGAATTTTTTTTTACACATATAATTTTTATTTTTATTTTTTATATTAATAGCAACTATTTGATTGATGCACGTTACAAAATTATGTAATTTAACAACTACCTTTTTTTTAATGTTTTATTTACTCTTTTAATTGATAAGAGAAATGTTAAATCAATCATGGGGTGACAGATTCGGAGAAAAGCAAAGGCAAGACGATGTAGTGTTGTCACTGGGAAAAAAAAATAATAATTATTAGGTCAACCACCAGGGTCAACGATATTAACTTGCTCAACTCGCTCGGCAAGAAACAAAATATTGTATAACCCTTGAAAATTGGAACTCCAATATAAACGAAAGGAGAAGAGCCTTCCGAGAAACCTCAGACATCAGTGTCAGTAATTTTTCGAGAAGCAGCTGGCTTGCCCAGAAAAAAATGTTAAATCTTCTTTTTCTCAAGTAATTTTTGGAACATATCCATTGATCAAACAGCAAGACAAGTCAGACAATTATGAAACGTTGTCATATTAATAAATATACAGAATGGCACAAATTTGTTGGGCTATTTATGTTGGAAATATGAGACAAAATAACTTTTTTGAAAGACCAGATCAGCCAGAACAACAACACCCATCGACAAACTGAACGGTGATGAACAGTAAATTGACAACAGTATTCTTTGTTATTTACCAACGAAGGTTGCAATCATAACCTTGTGGTTGCAACCGGGAACCAAATAGTTGCTTCCTGCAACTATGAATTTATCATCCGACCAACAAATACCGACTAAGAGAAAATTCCTCAAGGCATGTGCAAATCATTGTCCTAAAGGGTAATTTTCGCCATACTAAAACATCTGGCTATCTCATATCCTTATAGTCATGTTTAGGATCATCAAGATAATTCATTTGCAAATCATCTTGAAAGGGGTGGGCCCAGAAATTTTAATTAGGCAGTGTTAAATAAAGAATTTATGAATTTATTGAATATGTTTTGTGTGAGCATAGCAAAACAATATTCAAAAGATACTGCAACGTCAATAAACTTGCTCTAAAGGAAGTAATTAAAAAAATAAATTACTATTTTGATACTGAATTTTAAAGGTTCCAACATTAGAATAACTTAATTATAAATACTATTTTAGTTATTTTAATAAAGATTGATTTCAGGACAAACTTGAGGAAAAAAAAAACTAAAAATGAAAGTAACATAAAATTTAAGGGATTTTTTGGTCTAGTCCGGTCTAGTCCCCACACCACGCCACTGCATTTGGATCTGGTCTTAGAAATATTTACTTCCCACTATGGATATGGCACCATGAGGATATTGTCCTCTGCCAACATCTCTGGATAACTCTGTGATTTCCTCCTGTAATTTGAACTTGAATATTAATTAACAGCGTAAAAAAACAAGTAATGAAAAAGAAAGCTGGATTTATAAGTTGAAAGAATTGACAAATTAATTACCCGGAGCTCACGATAGCCATATTTCATAATGTGTCCAACACTAACATTTTGGTCGTTGACAGCTTGATAGTTGGCATGAGTCGTCCTACTCAAATAGCGATTGAATTCACTCGGACGGACGGCAGCAAGCACATGGAGAGGAGTGTTCCCCTTGGCATCTCCCTCATTTATAAGGATCCTCGCAAACGGGTTTCTTAGAAGAGGTTTTAAATCTTGCAATTGAAAACTGGCCACAGCATAATGAAGAAAATTCCATCTCCTGTTATCGACCAGTTCAAAACATTCTGGAGCAAGAGAAAGAATTGTTTCAACTGTTCGGGCATGTCCTCGGCCCGCTGCCAAATGAAGAGCTGTCATCTTTCGATCTTTGTCAGCAATGTTTGTAGCAGTTTGATCAATTTCTAATAAAGCATTTATCCAGTACTTCCCATGATATGCAGCGTAATGAATCGGAGTCCACCCATATTGATCTGTTACTTTAAGCAGACTCTTCTTTCTTTTAAATAATTGTCGCATCGCATGATGATCTCCTTCTGAGAATACAGAGACAAAAGATAAATAAAATTATAATTCGAATTGAATTTTTAACCACCACCTCGGAGGATTTGAACTCCGATAGCCAGCTAAATATAATTACATGAAAACCATTCTGCCAGGCCTCAGGGCCAACTACAAACTTAATTAAAACAACACTCCAAGAGTGATAAAAAAGCATGAACAAACTTACAAAAAAAGATATCACGAATCAAATTCCCACTATTAATTAAACTTACTGAAATCAAAGTACGTAGCTGCAGCATGTAAAGCCGTCTTTCCGTTGGGGCCTTCATGGGACAATGATGTACAGTTTTCTAACAAGGTAAGCACCATATCGGAAGACTCAGACTCAGCAGCCATGTAGAGCGGTGTTTTGCCATAATAATTTGCTGAATATGGATAATCCGGGTCTTCTCTCGTCAGTATTTTCACCACCTCCATGTTGCCAGGAAACATTGCGTCGTGCAGTGCTGTATTCTTCTTATTATTCACCATCCTAATCATCTGCCTTGCAGCTTCAACCCCGCTCTCTGGCTCTTCATCTCCATCTTGACCTAATTTTGCTCGGTCAATAAGAACTCTCACTATACCAGAATGGCCGAATTTTGCTGCAACGTGGAGTGGAGTATCGCCTTTGGCATTAACTTGTATTAGCAGTGCTGGGCATATCTCAAGTATTTCTTCTACGAACTTGGTTGACGCATTTTCTGCGTCTTGACACATGATGTTGATATGCAGGATTGTGTTCCTGGTCTGTAATGTTAACAAGCTCTCAATTACTTCTCTTGCCATATCTTTGAAGGGTTCAGCATTGCCATCAGCTGCAGCCTTTAACAACTTTGGATCCATTTGTGACTGATTCGCGGCTTTGCTGCCCAATGATGGAGCTTCCTCAAACTCAATGGAAATAATAGAATCCATGTTGGCTAAGTTGATCTATTAGGTAAGGGTATGTAGTAGTTTATGCATGTGTGTGTGGAGAAGTGTAGTATTTTTCACACTAATTAGAATCTTAAATCTTTTGCAAGCCAAGTATCAAAATTCTTTACCTCGATTCCTTCCTACATATTAAAAAGTATATGGAAGATTATCAGTCCTTATCTTAGGAGTTAGAAAAGAGAGTCCGAATCAGATGCCACATAATCGTGTAAAATCTGTCAAGCAGTTATCCTGAATACAAAGCAAGAATCTGTATGGAAGGAAAGAGATCAATAAGATTGTGAAAATGAAAGGAATAATCTCATGAAATCATTGTACAATTAAGTAGTGATTCCTACCATGTGAAGTATCTTGCCCTGCATATAAATAGCAAAACTCTATACCAAGAAGTTACACGGCAATGATAAACCATTCTCCCATTGTAATTCTATCTGGTCGTTTTTATTCCTTTGGAATTTTAACTTGTTATCAGAGCAGGAAACGGCTTCATCCAGTTCAATTAAAACCACCAGTTCCGCTGCCAGAACACAACCAGAAACCAGCAGCCAGCCACTTTTACATGGCGCTAAATTGTAGTTTAAAATACATTAAAACATGATGGTCTACAGTTCGTTGTCATCGCCGGCAGCATTTCTGGGTTTTGTTTTATTTAATAGGAAATTTAAAAAAAATGCTAATGCGAAGCAAATTCAGGGTCCCTCTGGGGTCAACACGGCAGCTGCTGTATTATGTGTGCATTGTACACCATTATGCTGGCTTATGGAGCTACTTAGCATGAAATAATGTAGTATCATGTTAGTCAGACTGCCCACTTATAAAGTTTGAAATGTGTACTATGTATTAAGGTTTGTTACAAACCTTCAATAATGGGTTGAGGGATAAAATCATTGCTTTAGTATTTTTGAATTTTTAAATGAGGGAAAGGGTCTTATTTTTGGGTTCGGAGGGTCGAAAATATTAAAATAGTTAACAATCAGGACTAAGTTAGAGATAGGATTGAAAATGGTTTTTTCGAGGTAGATTGCATTCTCATGTAATGCACTCCGCAGAGACACGGGGCATCCTCGTTGACTTTCATGTTGACCAAAGGTTGATTGACTGTTGTATGCGACCTAACGTAGACCTGGCCGCTCGAAATTGCGATCTCTGAAGAACGGGCCGCTTGACCCGCCTGTGTTTTTAACCCGATTGATCAGTCTATTTTGGCCACTGATTTTACTCCAAGTTGACGGTTCTGAAGGTGCCACATCACCTGATTCTGTGCCTTTGACCCGTATCATCAAGTGGCCGTTTTTGGATCTGTTTTTAATAACCTTTAATCGAATTTCATCTCTAACCAGCTAGCCGTCCCTCTGGAAAAGCAAAAAAAAGCAAGCAACGGAGGTGGCCCTTTCGGGTGAGCCGACTTTGAAGATTATTAGTGGAACTTGGATAATTTATTTTTGGGAATATAACGTGGAATAATTCATTGAGTGGGTTTATTATTTTTTTCTTAAAATTTTATTTTTAACTGTTAAAATAAGTTTGGTGAAAACCATCTCCTATAATTTAAGAATATTCATGTTGTATTATTAAGAATTAATAATAAAATTATGCGAAAGCGTACCTAAATTCATAATACTTAATTGTTCTCTAAGAATGTATGGTTGACCTTCCAGATCAATACGTTCTCTTAAAGAGTCTTTTAATCTCTCTGCGAACTCTCTCTCTGATGATGGGATGTAAGAAAGAATGGAAAAATACATGTGACCTGGGGACCATAACCACTTATATAGACAAATTTTTTCTTTTGTCATTATGTATTCTTAATTTTGTCTATCATAGAATTAGAATACCATTAGATCTCTAAACATTAAAGGTTCACACCCTGTTAGATACATTAAAGCTCATTATACCGAAAATCTTAACAGATCACCTTTAATTGGGTTTAACCTTATATGATAGTTTCTAACACATAATTATTTACATATAAGCCCAACGTTGAATTAAGGATCCAACAATATTGGATTAAAAAAAATCTAATAATCTCCCACTTGGGCTATATGTGTAACCTTATAATTATGTTCTGCAAAAATAATTGTATGAGCACAACCTTACTGTCATTATTGAAATGTATCCACAGCCAATTTGATCCATCAATCATATCAACATCGGATCAAAGCGGTCTTTTTTATAACTATCGTAACTTGACCCACCAATGGTCACTATGTCAATACAAAACTGAATGACATGAATCATAATATGGATGTGTAGTATAAAAATTTCATGCAATGTGATCTTAACATATCTATTTTCAACTGGTCCATCTTAAAACTTAGTTGATCAAACCATACTAAAATCAAAGTGTGAGTAAACCAAAACTTTATTTCTACAGAAAACAAGTTGAAATATCTATAAACTAAAATAACTGAAAAATGTCTATATGACAAGAGCATCTAAAATCACAAACTCTCACTAAAACTGAATATCATTTAGTAACACGACACTCATACGAGCAACATGCTCATGAAACATTTTACCCATTGGACCATTTGTATCTATATGCATTAGGATCTCGATTCACGAATATCATTGCGACAAATTTTTGTAAAGCCAATATGATTTAATATATACATGATTTAGAATTTGAGAAGCTCAAGCTTTTTTTTAATAAATCATTACTTTTCATAAACCAAAAGGTTTTATATTTATAAGATAAAGTATTTTGTGGATTTGAGTAATTTGGATTAAATTAAAAAGTTTTGAGAACTTTGAAATCAATAAACATTATAGTAAAATTATGAAAAGAATTTTTTAAAAAATATTTTAAAGTTTTGCGGCATAGTATAATTTCAGAAAATTTTGGAAATTCTGAATTTGGATCTATGTGCAAAAGTTTATAACAGTTTAGACCATAGTCAAATTACTAAAAGTTTTAGGTAAAAATATAATTTTAAAAATGTAGTTTCCATCTCTGTGTGATTATACGAAGTAAGGAGCTTCTCGAAGATAAGCGTGAAAACTAAGTTCTACAGAAAGGGTTGCTGTTGGAGTTGAAGACAGACCGAATGACCGATGGGGTATTGTTGGCTGTTGCACAGCAACCTGTGTTTTTTCTTTGAAGCTAGCACTTGGCTTTTGATAGATTCCATCTGGTCATTAATTTTTTTAATCGATTTTGAGGGTTGAAGATACATTTCTTTGCTATATCAAGAGCAGTATGCTTTTGTGTGTTGTTATTAAAGAATGGCGATGGTCCTTTGTCTCAACGTGATTAATTGTTTGCCTATGTTTTCCATTCTCTTGTGATTATAGTGGTATTTTTATTCATAATAATATTTTTGTACTTTTTGGTATTTGGCTTGTTTGGATGTGTACTCATAGTAGACAAGAAAGAGGCAAAAGGGCAGTCTAAAGGAAATTCCTGGCTTTGTGCTGGTTATGGGCGCAGCACCCTTTCGAGATTTTGTGACGGCGTTTTTGCAGTCCAACATACCTTTTGTCGCCCTCGGGACACGGTTATAAACTCTGGGATCCTCGCATATGTCACCACTGTTTGCTGTCATACAGCAGTCACAAAAGAGCTTCTGTGAGGGTAAATAAGTAAATTAGATAAACCACTAGTTCCTGTAGTTTAACTTATTATGTTTATAATTCACTCAATGGTTAACACATAAAATATTACATCATTAACTATTTTAATTAAGTATCTAAAGGGAATAAGTATAATATTATTTTCATCTAAAAAAGTAATTTTGTAATTACTTTATTTTATTTTTTTTGTAGTGATATACAATAGAAATTCGTTGGGATTTAATCAAATCACATTTATTATAAATGACAAACCTAGACAAGAAATACCTACCCTCTTACATTAGAGAGATATATCAGACAAAAACTTGAACGTGTGCCCTCAATAGGTTCTTTACTACTTGGCTAAAGACCGAATAATATTAATGAGTGTTGCTTATGATTGAGTAGTGAATTTGACTCCTTCATTTTAACTCAATAATCCCTACTTTTTCTATTTTAAATTGAAATGTCTAAACTACCCACCAAAATAATTTAATTTTTTAAGAACTCTAGAGTAATGAAGAAAGTTTAAGAAGAAATTAGATTGGTAATAAAAAAAAAATCGTTGATGAAGATGATGTTAAAAATTCTGGTCGATGATGATGCAATGACACTTGATTCGCCTAGTAAGAGTGGTATTGGGACACGAGTGAGACCATGCATCCGCTCTCCGTACAAAATAAAGTACTCAAAGCATATGGTAGCTTACTAGAGCGTTCTATGTAACATTTTGCAATTATTCCAAACAGATGAATAAGGGTAATTTTAGAAATACATAAAGATAATTGAATAGTGGGTGTTATTGAAATAAATCAAGGGCGTCAAATACCATTACTCCTTATGATTTTACTTAAACAAGTGCCCTCAATAGATTCTTTACCATCAGGCCAAAGGCCTAAAGGTGTCAATGAGTGTTATCTTATATTTTCACTTTTGCATACTAACTCTTTGAATTAAGGGTGGAGCTTTTAACACTTCTTTAAAATTCTTCCAACATCCTTTTAATAATCTACTTTCATCATCAATAAATCTCTTAAACTAAAAACAAATTAATAATCTACTTTCATCATCAATAAATCTCTTTGCTATCATTTTGTTTTACTAATCTTACAAACTAAAAACGAAAAACGAAAGCAAAAACAAATATGACATCATCATCGTATAAAACCCTGGATACAAAGACGATTTCTGATCATCACGGAAGATTACCGAATTGACGAGCAGCAGCAGCTTGCAGCGGCAACGAGCAGCAGCACCTGCAGCGGTGGTTTTCGATTTGAGGATGCACCAGCGGCAGTTTCGATCGCAAGCAGTACCGGCAGCTTCTGGCAGCGCGATCAGTGGCAGCAACCGGCGTTCAGTGGAAAGACCGTGACTGCGATGGATGTCGTTTACGCTCTCAAGAGGCAGGGCAGAGCTCTTTATGGATTTTGGGGGTTAATTGTTTTAGGTTATGGAATTGAATGTTAATAGATCTTGACTCTAGATCTAGATCTGGTAGTTGGTGTTCTTGGTAGTTTGTTATTAGGCTGGTGTTTTGTAATTCTATCAAGTTGTATCCGTGTGTGTTTTGTTTGTGTGTGTTAAGTGCGCGCGCGTTTAGTTCGTATGTGTTAAGTGTGTGTGAAGACATTTTGTATTAGTGTTTGTCGGTGGGGGGTTTTTATGTAAATTTATTTGTTATTAATATATAATTACAATATTAACCTTTTAATGATTTAAAAAAACTATTTCCGTTAATAAACGAGCGCGTGAATGGTTTTATGTCCCTTAAATTTTTTTTCCCCTCATACGTCATACGTCATATGTACGGCATGCAACTTGCACCACTCATTACGAGTATACGCTGTCTTAATTTCACTTTTCAGAAGACTTATCGAAGACTTTGGTATGCGCTAAATTTGCAGAGTCTCGGGGATCAGGACTCACAACTCACAAGTAGAAATATTTGCAGAAAAAGTAAGCAGTTTCAGAAACTACAATGTCTCCATTTTCTCAGTTGTTGAAGCTTAAAAAGAGGTTCATAACTTGGGTACGATATTACGTCTGTTTTTGTAAGGCTGCTGCATTTATGTCAGGTAATTTTGCTTCTTCAGGCGCCTTAGGTAATCATATCTTTTAAAAATGTATTTATTTAGTTAAGAGGGTGTACTTAATATCTTTGATTAACTTGGGCTAAATAATGAAAACATGGCAACAGTTCTTATGTTGTTCTTGTAGTTTTCATGTGTGTGCTTTTTTCAGTGAGCACGAACATTTCTTCTAATGATTATATTTTGAGTCCAGGTTTGTTGATAAGCCGCAAACTGGTAGAATTGGCTGTAATGGGCGTCTTGATAACTTACTTCTCCGACTCCAAATATTCAGTCACACTTCAGAAAGCTGCAATATTTACGAGTATTCAGGATGGAATATTAGCAATTCTTGCGGTTGTTGCCGCCTGGATTTCGTGTTATGCCATCGATCCTCTCAGAATCCTCATATTTTCAACTGTCTCCTACATCCTTGTGAGTAAATATGTTTTAAATTTGCTAAGCTTCCAAACAGAGACAAAATTAAAACATATGTCTATAATCTGCAAGAAATATATATCCAGGGGTGGACTGTGGATTTTGTAGTGATTTTGTAGTACTTTAGGCTAAATTTAGAAATTATTATTTTGCAGCATATGTTAAATTTCGCAGAATGTAGAGAAAAATATACATAATAAGAGGATATTAGGAGCCTTACCCCTATGAAAATAATGCTAAAGATCCCAATAGTTAAGTTATAATTGATGTGACATGTATTCATTTTGGCTGCACTCCTGATTATAATAATGATTAAAAAAAGCATTTTTAGGATCATAATGTTATGCTATATAATTAGTTCCAACAAAGTTTGTTTCAGGCATTGGGGCTATTGTTCTATACAGCGTCCAGAGATATTTCAGAAACCAACTTTGTGCTACTCAATATGATAGGAATTATCCTGTTAGCAGTGGGTGAAGTTGGAGTGGCACCTCTTCTGGGACCATTTCTTGAGAATCAATTAAAAAAACATGGTGAAGGAGGGAGCACAGAAAATACAAATAAGAATCAAGTAATGGCTCAGAAAAGAGTGTGGTGGCGGTTTGCCTGGTGCTGTGGTGTGGCTGCGGCATTCTATGCAAATAATATTACATGGGGGGAGACTTTCATGTTCACATTGTTGTTTATGGGGGGCAGTTTGATCCTGTTGTTGTTGGGTATTCCCTTTTATCATAGTAGAGAAAAACCTCCTGATGAAGCTGTTAAAGGATTTGCTATAATCCGTGTTGTTAAAACCTCCCTGAAGAAAAAGCATCTCAATTATCCTCATTCTCCTGAGGGAAACGTATTACACTTGTCACCCAGAATCAAATTACTCAGGTATATACCTAACATGTATAAACCCACACCCGGCTCGCGGTCTGGCAAAATTGTGGGGGAGACCCTCTTTTTTTAGTAACAATTACATAGACCTTTTTATGGACACACTGATACCCTTTTGTATTCAGAAATGGTCACACTGACCTCCAAGATTTGTCCAAAAAGATGTATTTATAAAAGAGTCTGTGTGATCATTTTGCCAAACCATGAGCTGTCGCTTCCTATTTTCATTAAAAAAATTACCAATAAATTAATTGTTTGAATTGCAGATGGATAGACAAAGCGGTAACTACAGAGACATCAAGTGCTGAAGAACTACAAAAAGTGGCAGGCACACATTGCACTGAGGACGAGGTCAGGGAGTCAAAATATCTTTTTAAATTGTTGCCATTGTGGTCTAGCTTCATTGTGTTTGGATTGGTTCTGTCAGCGGGAAATACATTTTTTCCTGAGCAGGGAGCCGAAATGAATTGTGAACATTACTTAATCTTTCTACTTACTTTTGAAGCCATAATTCGTGCGACGATCTCTTATCTGTCGAAAAAATTAATTTCCAAATTTGTTCCGGAAACGAAGCAGAGACAAGCTCAAGTATTGAGAACATTCATTGGAATGGTGATGTCTACAGTGTGCTGTGTAGTGTCATGGCGGGTTGAGGTTCGAAGGTTGGAAAAGAGCAAACAAGGGGAAAATATGTGCATATTTTGGCTTGTTCCACAATTCTGTCTATTGGGTCTTATGGAAGGGCTTGCTTTGGAGGGATGTGATGAATACTCGAGCTCTCATTTTCCTGAACCGATGGAGTACCATGTATCAGCAATAAGTTATTTTTTCGTCGGAATTGGAAGCATTTTTAACATCTTTTTCATTTTGGCACACAAAGGCGACTTGGCTAAAACCTTGGATGGTAGTAGGCTTGATAAGTACTATAAGAGTTTAACAGTTATTAGTGTTGTGAACGTGTGCTACAATTTGCTCTTGTCGATTCTCTACATAGGGAGCGATCAGAGCGTAGATAATGAGGGACTACAGACAAACAATACTATAGGGAGCGATCAGATCGTAGATAATGAGGGACTCCAGACAAACGATACTACAGATGCCGATGCCGTCTAAATCATCTTTTTTTTTTTTTTGATTACATGAGACTATTGCTCAGATTACAACTCATATTACATGAGACTATAACTGATATTTACAAATCAGACTATTACTGGGACCAACTGACATCAGTGCTAATGAAGCTCTGTCCAGATTTAAACCCTCATAAATATTCAAGGGATGTCCACTCCTCACTCATAGGTAAGGAAAAGGACTGCCTTCACTCAAATTAATTGAGGAAGGAAATATCCCCACAATGCTTTTGTGAGAGTTCGAAATCATCTTATTTAGCTGCCTTGTTATAAAATTGAAGCTCGGATAGAGAGAGGCTGCTGAACATGAATTCTATTTTCAAGCGACAGTTTCACTTTAGAAAGCATTGCATGTACGCATTAGATTCCATGTAGGTAATTTAGTATTGTTAAGGCTTTATAAGGCAAGTGCTCTTGAATATATCTTTTCTTGGTAACAAGGAAGTATTATAATTTTGATGTTGCTTTGATATATAAATCCAGAATCAAACATCTCCGCAGTTATGTCCTTGCTGAATTTTCTATTTTAATTTTTATGGAGAAAAGCATTCTTTTTCTTGATTGATTAGGGAAGGAGTCAAAATTAAAATTCTAAGTGGCCAAATTTATTAAAGTTAAAATACGCACTATTATTAACTTATGATATACTTAATTAGACTAAAAAAAATCTGCACTATTATTAACTTATGATATACTTAATTAGACTAAAAAAAATCTGCCCGAACGCCAACAGAAACAATTGTAAAATAGATCTTTTTTATGTGCATACTGGAAAAACATCAATTAACATGATAAAACATGTATATTTTACAATTATTTTTGCTAACATTAGGTTAACCTTTAATCTCTTTATCATTTATTTAAATTTTTATTTCACCATTAAAGCTTTCTTTTCATTTAAGATCTAGCTTTTAAGCCACACTATAAGTCCATAATAATATTTACAAATGGAGAAGGTGAAACGTTAACCATCAAACAACAATGTAGTGTAGCTAATTGAAATTTTGTCCACATAAATATTAAATAATGCAGAATTGACTATTATTGATAATTTATTATTGTGATGTGCCACCCAGTAGTTGGTGGTCCCCGGAATTGACTATTATTGATAATTTATAATTAATTTATTCATGATAAATAACGCAGAATCAAATTTTGCAAATTTCCATATCTTCATGCTAACGTTATATTTCAACATGTTGCACGTGGCAAGCTAGCAATCATATTCATATAAATGGCATATACCAAAAGCAATCACCCGCAAGTCAGCATTTGTACTTCTTAATTCACCAGGTAACAGATAATTCACCAAGCAATGGGAAGCATTACTTGTGACAGAGTTAGCGAGTTGAAAGCTTTTGATGACACGAAAGCTGGTGTTAATGGACTCGTAGATGCTGGGATCACAACCATTCCACAGATCATCATTCAAGATCATCACACTAAACATAAGTTTGATGATAAGCCAATCTGCAGGGACCCCAAAATCAGCATCCCTATCATAGACCTTCAAAGAATACACGGGGATTCAAGTTTGCGTTCTCAGGTAATTGACCAAATTAGAAGTGCTCGTGAGAAGTGGGGTTTCTTTCAAGTGATCAATCATGGAATCCCAACAAGCATTTGGATCAGGCCATTGATGGGATCCGTAGGTTTTTTCAACAAGATGTTGAGGTTAAGCAGAAATATTATTCTCGTGATTACTCCAAAAAAATTAAATATTGTTCAAATTTAAATTTGTATAGTGCACCAACCCTCTTTTGGAAAGATACTTTGAGTTGTGTTGTGGGTCGAGATTTTTCAAATCCTGAAGATTTGCCTGAAGCTTGCAGGTATGTGGACGATGACCAATAGATTTTATTTCTTTTACAGTGGATAACACTTGCATCTTTCTTAGAACTTTTTGCATCAATTGGGTTCCTAATAAGTTTTTATTACTCTCATTTCATCTAGTTGTTAACCCAATAAAAAATAATTTTTAAAAGTCGAAATGTCATTCTCCCTTTCTTTTAGTAGTGATTATTTTTTGTCTTTATTAATTTGCAGAGAGATAATGATCGCATACAACAACCTAATGTGGAAAACAGGGGACACTCTGTTTGAACTTCTATCCGAAGCTTTAGGGCTTGACCCCAATTACCTGAAAGACATAGGTTGTGTAGAGGAAATGACTATTGGGAATGGTTACTACCCTGAATGCCCTTAACCAGAATTGTCCATCGGCATAGCAACACATTCTGACCCTGGATTTGTCACTGTGCTCATACAAGATCAAATTGGTGGCCTCCAAGTCTTTCACGAAGATCAATGGTTTGACATTGCCCCTGTTCCGGGAACTCTAGTTGTAAACTTAGGCTACATGATGCAGGCAAGTGTGTGTTAGATAACTTATTAAGAAACACTATCCATCAAATTGAAAATTCTCAAGTGGGACGTTCGCACTAAATCTTGTGCGTACACATTCTTTCACAATACTGTGAAAGAATCGTCCTTACAAAATTATGTGAACGTCTACACCCGAGCATGAATCTCTATCAGATAATTTAATTATGGTTTATATGAAGTGTGTGTTTATCCAGCTGATTACCAACGTGTTCGTGTTTATGCAGCTGATTACCAACGGTAAGTTCAAGAGTGCCTATCATAGAGTGTTATCAAATAAGGAAGACTCCAGAATTTCAATCGGAAGTTTTTTCATGAATAATAGTTGCTCGAGACGATATGGTCCAATTAAAGAGTTGCTATCAGAAGAAAATCATCCGCTTTATCCTGCAATTACTCAAAAATACATTTACAATAACCAAACCTCGAAGAATAATGAACTCTCAGCATTGGATAAGCTTAAGCTGGCAAGTCGCAGTGGTTAATTAATTACTTGGCGGTACTTTTCCAATTTGGTGGCTTGCAGAAAAAATTAGTACTGATGATCATTGTTTGTTGCTTGGAATTATGACGTTCGTACTTATATTGAGCCTCGAGTGTGCAAGTGTTGCTTGTTATGCTTTTTCCACTTTGTGTACTACTAAGAATAAATCCAACTGCATTCGTATTGATCGTTAGGGTGATGTTAAATATTATACATAGATACATGTTTTGACCGGATTTTCTCTAGGATCTGATTTGAATCATTAACAAGGTTAAATATAATTTAAATAAATAAATTTATATTTGAGGGGAGATTGAGCTAGTAAAAATCTAGGTGTGTTTTTCTACTGGTAGGGATAAAAGAAATAACTGAGGTAATTTGAGAGGTAAATTGAAGTGTTTTGGGAGGTAAACTCTGTGAAGCTCATGGGATTTAGTTTAAAGAGTTGATTTGGGGACTCAAGAGAGTTAGGAAGTAGCTCTAGCGAATTCGAGGATAGCTTTAACTAGAGAGCTTATCTGGGGAGCTCAGTAGAGCTCGTGGTATGCCTCCATATGAGCTCATATATGGAATACGATTTGAGTATTATCATCATCTTAATAAATAGAAAATAAGCATAAACAATAGAGAGCACATAAGATTTTACGTTGTTTGACCCTTTGATCTACATCCATTAGAGTAACTCATCTCCAATTCACTATATAAATGAAGTATTACATAATTTGCATTATAATATCGACAAAACCTTATTAAAGGTTGATTGTGAGGAATAATGACATGAGGGAGATATGAGTTTTATAGAGATTAGAGAGTTTTCCAGGAAAAGAGTAAGGTAAAAGGCTTCTTTGGGAGATGAGATGGTTAAAATTTTCCATGGTGGTGTTAAAATGGAGAAAGAAACCCTAACCATAAAGGAAGAAGAAGATGAAGAAGTCTCTCAAGAAATTAGATCTAAAAAAAATCTCTAAAGCCCTTTTGGCTCATTATTCCTAGCGAAAAAAAAAATTATTCTTTCATAATGGCGCACTGTTCACATGCTGGCTCTAACCATTAAAAATATAAGTTTCGATAAATACCCTTTAATATTGGGCATGTTTACTAGAACTATCTTTTTCCACAAGGAGTTTTTCTTCTTATTTTTTAGAACTATATTACCATTCGTTCAAACAAGTTGACTTTACTTCAAGTCATTAGTATATATCAACATGTAAACTTCCTCCCAAACAATACATAACCGTTAGTAGTCCATTAATAATTAACGAAATACATGCAATAATTCATAAATATAAAGTCAAGTCCCTCTTATTACTCAAATCCATATGAAAGTACCCAGCAAAGCGGCGGCCTCCCAATTGAGCACACAAGAT
Organism: Citrus glauca; assembly: GCA_029633175.1. NCBI lineage: Eukaryota > Viridiplantae > Streptophyta > Magnoliopsida > Sapindales > Rutaceae > Citrus > Citrus glauca. The sequence goes on from JAQOOD010000009.1 coordinate 15,800,445, forward strand.
AATAAAAAACTAAGCGAAGAGCGGCCTCTTGACAACAATACAATTGCACGAACAAATTTTGTGCTAATGCAATGAGGAAGAGGCCACCAACTTTTCACGGCGACGTTTGAAAAAAACCAATAGTTCACCCCAATTAGGAAGGTTCTCTTCAATTTCTGGGACTCGTTTAAATTTTTCAAACCATGCGTGCAAGCGAGTGAATTTGTGAGATTCAAATAGTTTCACTCCTGCTACATCTTCAATGATTTGCAACCAATAAACAATGGAAGCAAATGCTATGTCCACTAAGCCAATCTTGTCTCCATGAAAAAATTTCTTCTCTCCTAAGCCATGTTCTTCAACGGTTTTTAGCATTTCCAAGATTTCTTTCATTGTATTCTCTTGATCTTGTACGCTACGAAACATTTTCCAAACAGTAGCTCCCTGCCAAAATATCACCACATGATTAATAATATGTATGAACTAAAAGACTTGGACAATACATACCCTTGACATTTGTCAAGCACCCTTATACTAGAGGTTAACAACTACATTGAATGACAAAGGGTAAATGAACAACAAAACCACAATGTTGTTTTGGTAAATTAATCATTTTCTCCCTCATATTTCAAAAGCCATCAAAATTTCCCTTGCCGTTAAAAAAATTCTATTAAACTTTCAACTTCCTATTAATAAAAATTTTTCCAGAGGTAAATTAGTAAAAGACAAAAAAATTGAAGGTTAACAGAATTTTTTGAATGACAATGGAGATTTTGATAGGTTTTAAACATAAAAGAAGAAATAATTAATTTTGACATACAATGGGGGATACTGAGCATTTTCTCTAATAACAAATAAAACATGAAAATAATGAACTTATAAACGCATGAGCTAGAGTTCTGAAGCAAACCCTATCTTCGGCAAATTTAATCCAAAAATGAGCCAGAGCTCTATCATAAGGATCATTTGGCATTAAGGGATTCTGTGGCCACATCTCCTCAATGTATTCAAGGATAACAATGGACTCGCAAACTGATTTTTCGTCATGAACAAGCACTGGGACCTTCTTGTGAACTGGATTATGCTTCAAAAGCAAAGCACTTTTGTTAGAGAGATCTTCTTCAATGTAATCATATGCTATGCCTTTCAATTTCAGAGCCCATATCACTCTGTAACAAAATGCACTCGCCCATGCCCCATGAAGCTTCACTTCAGCCATGTTTCTGAATATCGAAGTTGAATACCAGTGTGGTTGTTTGAATAGCTAACTATGCATATGCATCTGAATTTATGGAGATCGACAGAGCATGTGCTTGCAATGACTTTAAGAACTGCAATAAGAGCTAAAAATTGTCACTATAACAGCTTAAAAGAGAAACAATGATCCATACAAGACAATCACAACATGTAGGTTACTGAGATCATAAATAGAATAATACAAAAAATTTGATTTTTCAATAATAAAAAAATCAGTTTTCTTGACTTATAATATGTGGCTGTCATTAATAGGGTTAACGTCCCCAAGTTATTGAAAGAATTTAGAGGTAACAGACCTGCCCCACTGATAGGGAGGATATGAAATAGATAATTATAGTTGTGCTTGCCCTCACTTAGAAACTCGATGCCCTTTAGTAAGGCATGTTCTCGAAACTAGATTAACTCAATCTATTAAACACCTATGCAGATTGGCAAAACTTATAATAGTGCAGAATATGAGGACATGACAACTTGTCAAATTGCATGGCAAAAAATGTGTTGATCCAAACTCAGATATTAAGAAATAGTACATTTAACGATCAGGTTTGAGAATATATTTTTTAATTAAAGTTATTAAGGATTTTCATATAACAAATACAATCTTCCCACATGTAATATACTATCCATATGCACTTGAAGCAAATCACTACTGATTTTAGTTTTATTTAGATTACCTGCTACTTGAAAACAGTAAAATGAAAGTGAAAATTGAAGGAAATCAAGAAATGAGCTTACCTTCCAATTAGGCTGCGAAATTGATACATGTCATTATAGTTGGGGTCCTTCATGAGCCAAGTGAACCAATCACCTCTTGCCCAAAAATCATTCCCTCTCAGACTCACTCTCTAGCATTTTTTTCTTCTAATTAGTAGTCTGAAAGAACTTATCAAATAAAAGTTGAGACACAGAACTTCGACACACCAATAAATAAATAAATCAAAGAAATAAAAGTTAAAAAAAGCCTTCACTTTGAACAAATTAACAACAATAAGACTCACATTAAGCAAAAAATGTTATGATATCTCTGTAGATGAATGAAGCCATTCAAAGTACATGTGCCTCAGCAAACAATTACTTGAAAACATACAAGTGCATAAAGTTCAATGTCTAATCTCCTCTATTTAACCACCCAAAGCAAATGTAGTCAAACGATTAGGGAACGTAAAAACAAACCTCGAGTTTTGGGTCTTCAGAAGGTTCAACAAAAACACAGTGAACTTGAGCTTGTCTCGTTGGCTCGCTGCCACTCTAACACTTGTCTTTTGTCGTCTTTCTCATTTTGTAAATTGCTAAACGACGTAGGTTTAGGTTTGACTACTATTACACACATATATTTTATAATTTTATTAGCGACGTTGTTTCCCTAGGGGTCATAATGTAGAATTTAATTTCTTGAAAGTCAGCCATAACGTAGAATAAGTGAACTTGAGGGATATCCAAGAATCTGTTGTATAAAATTATTAACTATTTAGGAAAACTTTTAGAAACCACCCCTGAGGTTTGGCTTTGATACACTTAGAGAGAATGTATCCATATATTGACAACATACCCCTGGCCATGTATGAAGGTTAGGCACCCGTTAGGTAGTTGAGCGAATGTACAATAATGCCCTTCAAAATTATTTGACACTGTAGACGATCTTTATATTTGGGGCGATTTTTTTTTTCGCGCCTGGGGGGGTGAAAAGGCTATTATACCCTTATGATAATTGTTGTTGACATTACATATTCTTATAATAAGACAAAACTCAATTGAGTATTGAAAAGACCAAAATGCCCCTTAAAACAAATAATTTGATAGTGTAAAATCATATAATAAGACAAATAAATGATAATATTTTAAATTAATTTATATAAAAACAATACTGAATATCAGAAGATTAGTGAACGCTACAAAAAACAATAAATGAGAATATTTTAAATTCATTTGATTTTCAAATAAGATTAGTAAATGCTACAAAAGAGCTGCTATGAAGGTAGCGGAATCAGATGACAACCCAAACAAGCTATATTATTGCTGTATGGATAGCAAAAATGGTTGTGGCTATTTCAAGTTTTGGATGCCATCTTCAAATGATATCGACCAAGGTGTTATATTTGATGGTTTAGGAACATGTCAAGCAAATTATGAACTGCTGATGAGTATGCAAAAGGATAGGAAGGATTTGAAGTCACTGATGAAAAAAGCACCACAAAATGAAATGATATAAAGACAATGTTGTTCCTAAGCATGTTTTTTTCTCATTTGTGCTGTTGTGGCTTCAACAATGGGTATAGTTATGGCTGCTAAGTAGGCATTATACAATAAATGCATGTAGTAGTACCTAAAGTAGCTAAATGAACATGTACTACCATAAATATGAACCTAATGACAACATTTATTGTATGAATAAACTCATCTTGATATCTTGAAATCATCAGATCATTAAACAACATATAATGATAACAGAGTCACAATAGAGGTTTACAAGGATAGCAGTTGGTACATTCAAATGGCCTTTTTTCAATGTCATCTCTTTGGCATTCATTATACGAAAACATCAGAAGTACTACTTTGATAAACAAATGAAGTCTTGTGTTTATGTAATTAAATCTGTTAATCTGTGTATTAAAATGGATGACCTAAAAGACACTTTCTCAACTGTACTAGTTCTTCAATAAACCAACTGCCTACAAGCTCTATAACTAATTTATCTCTTACACCTTAATGACAACCTCAAAAAACAATAGGCAAGCATCTGAATTTTATGTTGGGAAGTACAAATTTTTGCACGAAGAAAAGGGAAAAAAAAACAGCATCCATTTACCAACAAAAATCAGTGATTGGAATCAGTCTATACAAAACATCAAAAAGCAACAAGAGCAACTGTCTCAATCTTACATGAACTGCCCACTTGTAAAATAAAAAAAGAAACAAAACAACACCATAAGCATTTTCTCAGCAACACCTCTGCATTCTTAGAAAATGCTTGGATTTTTCTCAATTTGAAGAACAGATCAAGCAAATTTCAGTAATCATTCAAAAACCAGAGTCCAAAATCATCTAAAAATAAATTATTTTCATAGTTTACACAACATGTCGAGTGACTATCAACTTAAAAATCAATTCAGATATATTCGGTCACTACTTGAATTTCTATAAACCCTAAACACTTTTCTCAATTAATTGGAACAAAGAATAAAGCACCTAACTAACAGCAATTTTCAACAAAATGCAAGAAAATAATAAAACCTAACTTCAGTTTTAAGATTTGATAGAATTACGCACCTAGTGTGCCCTTTAATCACCGGCTTTTCAGCTGCTGGTCGTCGCCGGAATTTGGTTCAAAACATAGTTGATTTCAGAAACTTGTTAGCTTACTGCATCACAAAGTATCTCTGCTTTTGCTAAAATCAGTTGGTGTCACGACCTTCGAAATGAAGCTAAGCACTCATCAAGTTATGCTGAGAAAAAAAGAAGAAGAAATGAAGCTAGGCATTGACAATGAAAATGGGTTACTATCCCCTCGGGTTTCTCTAGCTTCAAAGCACTGTATGCATTTTCGCTGCTCTTGTAAAAATATGCAACATGTACGTTATTGTCCTCAACGACCTAACCAGTGCGTAACCCTTATACACGACCAGGGGGTATATTGTCAATATATGTTTACATTCTCTCTAAGTGTAGCAAAGTCAAATTTTAGGGGAGGTATTTAAAATTTATACTAACTATTAATTCAAGGGTGTATTTGTATCCACTTTCCACCGCGCTATTTTTATAAACCCAGTCCACCTGTATAAAATAATTACAATAAGTTTACATTATTTTATAAAATTATAAAATTATAAAAAATTTAAATAATTAATTAATTAAATCAATTTTATAATATTTTTTTCGACTTAGCCTTTTAACAATCTTTAACTTTTGAAGCGCTTCAAGATAAATTTAATTTGATTATTTTACCCTTATAATATAAAATTACCAAATTACTCTAATAAATATATATATATATATATTATTGTAACTAATTGCTTAGACATTTTGTTTTGTATTTTATAATCCAATATGTATTATATAAAATTTAATTATTTTCAATTCACCACATGTCCTAATTATATCTTGTTAGTTTAGTGGAGTAATAATAATTGTACTAACAATTACTAATACATCATTAAAATATAAAAAAATTGCATAAAAATTTATTAAAGTTAAAGTGAATTTTTAGATATTTTGGTACTTTTATCTTATGAGGGTAAAATAGTCATACTAATTTATGTTAAAGCAATCTTATTGATTACATATAATAAAGAAACACAGTTTAAAAAAGAAACGAATATGAATTCAATTGATCAATTTTTTTAATTTCTTCTTAATTTAAATTTTTAAAAAATAGGGAAAAGAACACAGAGACCCCCAATATTTGAATAAGTGACACAGACACCCCCAACGTTTAAAAAAAGAAATACGAAACCCCCAAAGGTTTCAAAAAAGACACTCAGACCCCCATTTGTTAACAGAAATTATAATTTTAAAATAAAATTACCATTATACCCTTATAGCATATTAAAAAATAATTATTCATTGTCCAATTTATTCCTATATTATTAATAAAATTACGAATATAACTTCATCACCCAAATTTTCCATTTAATTTTTGTCAAAATTTCTCTTCAACTAAATAAATTTAATCCATTGCTCAAGAATAAAAATAAATTAAATTGATTACTAATATAATAAAAATAACAATTCTCTATTTAAACTTATATTATCAACAAAATAAAAAAAAATTGGTTACAACAATAATTACAAAATCTTAATTGTACTAAATAACATATTCAATAGATTGACATATGGAGAATTGTTATTTTTATTATATTAATAATCAATTTAATTTATTTTTATTCTTGAGCAATAGATTAAATTTATTTAGTTTGAAGAGAAAATTTGACAAAAATTAAATGGAAAATTTGGGTAATGAAGTTATATTCGTAATTTTATTAATCATATAAGAATAAATTAGACAATGAATAATTATTTTTTAATATGCTATAAGGGTATAATAGTAATTACATTTAAAAATTATAATTTCTGTTAACAAATGGGGGTCTAAGTGTCTTTTTTGAAACCTTAGGGGGTTTTGTGTCCCCTTTTCAAACGTTGAGAGTCTTTGTGTCCCTTATTCAAATATTGGGGTTTATGTGTCTTTTTTCCTAAAAAATAACGTGAACTGATTATAATAATTTTTTAAAAAATGGATGGGTTTATAAAATTTATGGGGTGAAAATATCATCACCGTTAATTTAAATATTTGAAAATCTTATGGTTGCTGTTTTAATATATTTCACATTGCGAGTTAGGTTTGTTTATATATATGTGGATAATCAATTAAAAGTTTTCTTAGGAATATACATTAATTAAAAGAATAAAAAAACACTTGGTATATCTGATATAAATGTAAATCAAACCTCACTCGAAAGCTAATGTGATAGAAATACTTTAGCCGTGTGCTTTATTTGAGTGTTAAAAGTTTTCTTAGGAATATAACTTAAAACAGGGGTTAGTTGTTTGACTTTGCTTATTGAAAATTTTCCCGGTTTATTTTTCAAGTTTTTTGGCAGCGAAGTGGCAGCAGATTAACAGACAAATCAGTATGCAAATCTCTATACATTCCAATGCCACAATGAAAGAGGTGTCGTTTGAATTAAAAAAAAATGAACAAAAATTAAAAAATTGAAAAATTTAATTTCCTCCATCTAGATTACTTAATATATGGGGTTGTCAAATTGTGTGTTACCCACAGGCCACAGGCCACCTTACATTGTGGTGTAGGGTTAAGAATCACAATTCAACTTTGCTAGAATGACATGGAAAAAATTTAAGAATTTTCTTTTTTCTTTTAATATTTTCCTTATCTTTCAGATGGTGAAAGTTTTCAATACAAAGCAAATTATCTCTACAATCACTGGAAAAGGTTTAAATAATAACATTCAAACATTTTCTCTTGCTTAATTTTTTATCTCTATTCATTTTTGCAGCATCGTCTATCTTATAATTCATTCATACTGGAAATGCTAAGTCACCTGATGCTGCAATCCTAAGAAACTGTTAATTTTTTTTTTTTCTCTAGAAACAGAGTTTCATGAAATGTCATGCTCCATAGATCAGATTGGGGGACCTTCTTGGCCATCAATTGACATATGATCAGCTCATTTTCTCAAGCAATGATTATCTCTTTCAACTGGAAAATGTATATATCAGCTCATTGATTGACTCTGGTCACTCACATACTGCTCTATTATCTGCTAAAGATCTTCCCTTTGATAATCTTTTCCTTGCTTTACTTGCCTGCAACATGAGAAACCCCTTAGAAACACAGAACTAGTAACAATTAACAAACTAGAAAATGGTTATAATTCTTCCAAAAAAGCAAATTTTCAAGTGAGTTTGCACGTCTGTTATTGAATATCATTTTCTCAATGAGCAAAACCATTTCTGCATAAGATGATAATACTAACCATTTCAGATCAAGCTGAATGATTTTAATCTTGAACTTTCAGTCAGAAGGTATCATATACTTGTTGGGAAAAAAAATTGCTACATGTTTAGATATATAGTCCAATAAGCTTCTCTAATTTTTAAGGGATTAAATGTTGAGAAACAGACCTGTTTTTCCCAATCTGTAAATGTTGTTATGATGCCAAGCAGAAGTGTTTGTGTAAAAGCACCGGCTTGTATCCCAATCCATAGGCCCCTTCCTCTAGACTTTAACCAGAAACCCAAAATCGCAGCAGTTGGGACTCCACACAAATAATAAGCCCCAAGATTCACAAAAGCAGCTATATTCTGCCACCCACATCCTCTTGCAACACCTTAAAAATAATAAAAAGAATTTAGAAACCTGAAAAAAATTATTTCTACTTAAAGAGAACTATTTAGCCATTGAAAGACTTGAAGAAGTTAATTTAACCTGAAAAGACTCCTTGTAAGCTATCCATGATGACAGACAAACAAACCAGAGGAGCCATGGTTGTGACATAATCCACAACTTGTCCCTCATTGCTGAAAACATAACCAAAAACATGCCGGCTGGCAAAGAGAGATGCACTTACTATGATAGTCTCTATGACTGCCATAAAGACCACAGCATAGACAGCTACACGGGCTCTTTGCACATTCCCAGCTCCTAGTTCATTTGAAACTCTAGTACTATAGAAGGAAATAATGGTTAATCTGCTAATTAGTTGATATGAAACAATTATTATTTAAATGATTGTTATGGACAAACCTCGCTTTAGCACCAAGTCCATATGGGATTACAGAGAGGGTTTGAATAGTACTGAGACTGCCCAAAGAAGTTGACAAATAATGAGCAGTCAGGAAAAAAAAGAAAAAGAGAAAAGAAATCTATTTCCTTTGGTAGGTGCTTCTCTGTATAGAACTTTCACATACAAAGTCTATGTCAACATACCATACAGATAGGACTGAAGTTTCAAGCTGTGGATTAGGCAGCAGCCCTGACATTAAAATGAGCAATTCAAATGACCACCATTCTAGGCTGCAAAATTATAAACAAAAGAAGCATGAAAATTTATGACTTGTCTACGATGTCTATGAGAAGGGAAAATGAAGCTCCAGAAGATAACTAACATACCAAAGTACCAAACCATTACTGCAGAAGGGATGGCAAAGTGGAAGAACTCTCCAATTCCTCGGAACAACTCCATTGAAATTGGGGCCCTGGATTCTGCACAAGCAGTGGAGAACTTCATGTAAACTGCCAAGAAAGTTACATTCAACCAATACGATATACCAATTGCCAATGCTCCTCCATGGTTTCCTAGTCCAGACTTGAATACCAAACCCCAACAGATGGGAATATGCAAAAAAAGAGCGGCATAGGAGCTTAAGAACATGGGAATGATCAAACTTTGAGACTGAAAACATCGAATAAGCCCCTGCATTGCTGCATAAGCAAACAGAGCTGGAAGAAGCCAGATTATAAACTTGCCTACTTCATGTGAAATCTGGGGGTCTTGGCCTACCAAAACTAGCAGCCTTCCCATGTAAATCCATAGAAAGGAAAGCGGAAAACATACTAAGAATAAACAAAATATTGCAGTGTAAATTTGAGTTCCAATTCTTTGATATTGCTGAGCTCCATATGCTTGCCCACATAATGTTTCCATCGCACTTGCCATTCCTAACTGTTTCAAAGAAAATATTACACAATTCAAGTTAGCTGTAGAATTTTTTTTTTAAAAAAAAGAGTAAATCAAGTCCTTTAAAAATTAATGGCATTTTTACAAACAGGGTATTAGTTAATTGCACGGTTTTTAACATCCGAAATTTGGCATATCTGTTTGTTTAAATCCCACATGCAATGATGCAAATATCTATCAAAAGAAAGAACAAACAAGCTTGTGTCACGATCTTGATATTGTAAATAACTATATATGGATTATAGAACTTACAAGGACGCTGAAGCCGGTGACGCTAGCTAGAGAGATGGCCATGGCGGTGCTAGAAAGAGCAAGTTGACCAAGATGACCAATCATCATCATGGAAACAACTTGAAGCAAATACTGTGATAAAGTGACAGCCACCATTGGTGCTGCTATGTAACCCTGCTTTTTCACTTCTCCACTCAACAAATCCCATGTTGTGGATGTTGATGATAAACTTTCTTTTGGTATTAATAAACTCTCTTCCATATTCTTTTCTGTATCATTGTCTCTCATGGCCGCCCCTCTCCCTCTCTTTCTCTTGTGTGTAAAATTTGCATAGACTTAAGACGGAGAGTTGTTCCGGTCTGGTCATTTTTCAGGTGTTCGGATTTATAAAGAAGAGGTGGAGCCGGGGGACAAAACGTCATATATATGAAGTTATTGGGCCTAAAATGCTAAAATTGTAAAGTAAATGAGTCTCACAAAGTTTTCAGGAGAATATCATAATATGTCTTCAGTTGGGATGATGATATCTCGACGACTCCACCCCATAGTAAAGTCAAAAGCACAGCAGCAGGGCTAGCTGGGCACCTAAAACAAACGCCAAATAAATAATTAATCCATATCTGACCAGTTGACCAAATTAAATAAGATTACTTGTTAATTCAGCACTGTTTCAAGAGATTCCCGTCAAATACGATACCTCTTCTCGTTGAATATATAACAGAATTGTTAAAAAGTCGCAGCATTAGTTCATTGAATTCAACTTAATTTAATCGTTTTATTAAATAAATTGGAAATATGAAGCTCCCTGCTCAAGCAAGCGCACTCCATATTCCAATATTAATGAATAATCATTATAAATTCAGATGTACGCATGCAATAACTCATCAGCTAAGCAGAACAACCACACACATATTCAAATTCGATCTCAGACACATGGCTGAAGTGAAGCTCCACGGGGGATGGGCGAGTCCATTTAGCAACAAGGTGGTATGGGCTCTGAAATTGAAAGGCATCCCGTATGAATACATTGAAGAAGATCTCTACAACAAAAGTGCTTCGCTTTTGAAGTATAACCCAGTTCACAAGATGATACCAGTGCTCGTTCATGGCGAAAAACCAGTTTGCGAGTCCATGGTTATTCTCGAATACATTGAAGAGATGTGGCCACACAATCCCTCCTTGATGCCAAGTGATCCTTATGATAGAGCTCAAGCTCGTTTTTGGATTAAATTTGCCGAAGACAAGGTTCGCATCGCAACTTTTCTTGCCAACACGTTTATAAATTTAATTAATTTTTCATTGTATATGAGAAATATGCTCTCTAAACATTAATTTTTATCTTCTATTAATGCTCAAACTAATGTCCTCGCATGTGCAAAATGCATTCACGGCCGACTAAGCTCAATGGACCTTTTATTTTACATTAGAGAATTATAAAAAAAAAATCGGTTAATTACTTTAAATTTTTTATCTTTAGAATTTTTTCTTAATTAACCGTGGATTTTACTGCATCAAGGGTAAAATATTAAAATATAATTGTTTTAGCGACAGGGGGAATTTTAAGGACTTTTGAAACATGAAAGCAAAATTATAATTTACTAAAACAATAAGAGCATTTTTTTTATCTTTTTCCTTTTATTTCATTAAGTATTTGTTTGATATGGCTTATTTATTACTCATACCTGTTTATTTAATAAAAAAAACTCTTTTCAAAATTTTTATTATTTTTTAGTTTTATTTTTTGTAGAACTTTTTGGGATTAAATAAATTCTTTTGCCTATATTAGTAAAAGTTTGAATTTACACTTTTGGAAATAGAGGGTTGAGGATTTTTTAAAAAGTTAAATTGTTTAAAATATTCATCATTTATTTTATAATCTTATTTTATTTATTTCATAACATAACTTTAAAAATTTGTCTATTAAAATAATTTGAAAAAATATTTAAAAATTTCATTAACAATTAAATAATTAATTTTTTTATAAAAATTAAAATTTTACTAATAAAAATTCTACTTAAATAAGTTCTGAAAAATTATACTAAACTAGTCTAAAAATTAGTGGATAAACTCTCCTAAATACTTTTGACAGTTTGAAACGTCTAGGCTTTAAAAGATACTTTGACGGGTGTGTACATATTATCTAATTTCTTTTTACCTCGTTTATATTGTTAATCATGTGGTGATAAGAATTAGATATAAAATCTTGTGGCAGGGAGTAGCTGTTTGGAAAATGTTTTTCAGCACTGGACAAGACCTGGAGAATGCAATGAAGGCAGCCTTGGAAATGCTTCAAACCGTTGAAAAACATGGCCTACGAGAGAAGAAATTTTTCAATGGAGACGATATTGGCTTGGCGGACCTAGCATTTGGAGCCATTGCTTATTGGTTGCAGGTCCTTGAAGATGTAATGGGAGTGAAACTATTTGAATCTCACAAATTCCCAAGCTTGCATGAGTGGTTTGAAAATTTCAGGAAAGTACCTGTAATTGAAGAAAATCTTCCAAATCAGGATGAGATGGTGATCGCTTTCAAACGTCGTCGGGAAACATTGGTGACATCTGCGTGAATCTATTATCGTAAAATAAGTTTGTGATTCTCGCTTTGTGCTTGTTTTATTTTTGTACTGATGCTAAAACAGATCTTTCTACTTTGTTTAATTCATTTTACTATTGAGACGAACTGCATGTTGGGTGCTATTTAATTGATATAAATAATTAATAAATGAAATTAATTTTACATGTTTTTATTCTCAGTTTATCTTAACAGCATGTAAAAAGTAATAAGCATACATTTTTATAAGGCGCAACATTACAAAGTTATATATATAATATATATATATATATATATATATATATATATATATATATATATACACACAACAGGATACCGCTGAACATTTTGCTAATTAATTTTGCACCTTTTAACAATTAAGACCGCTCGTGGCCCTACATTATAGCAGCTGGGGATGGTAATGGGTATTGGCTGCTACAGGTTTGTCATTACTAAATCTTTCTGTATTAAGATTTTGTCTTTTTAAATAAATTTTATACAACTGCTATCATCAATTATTTAGAAAAATAAAAATTCAATTTTAGCAAACAATCAATATGTTCAAGTCATTAAAGTAAAACAATTTAAAGTACTTAAAATAAAATAAAACATCATTAATATTAAGCTTGAAAAGTACAAAATTCTACCTATTCAAAAGTTATTGTATCCATCTTAAAATATATACATACACTAGAAGGAGCAAGGCATGCAGTTGTAATGAGTTAGATTAGGTTTAAGAATTTTGAAGACTAGAGTAATAACTTAAACTTATATACTTATAGAAAATCTTCCAAATCAGCGTGAGTTGGTGGTCTTTTTCAAATGTGGTCCGGTGGTCTTTTTCAAATGTGGTCGGGAAACATTGGTGGTATATGAGTGAATGTAATATCATAAAATAAGTTTGTGAGTCTTCTTTTACACTTGTTATGTTTTTGTACCAGTGTAAAAATATTCTTTCTATTTCGTTTAATTAATTTCACTGTTGAAGTGAGCTACATGTTAGGTGCTATTTAGTGGATATAAATAATTAATAAATGAGACTCCATTTTATACATTTTTATTCTCAACCTCTCTTAGCAGTATATAAAAAATGAGAAGCACGCATTTTAAGCATACATTTTACAAGGCGCAACATTACAAAGTTGTATATCCAATTGAAATGGAAAAAAAAAAAAAAAAGTAAACATGGGAATCAGAGACTAATTTTTTTTTAAAACAAGGGGATATATCTAATTCCATGCTAAACTTCAGGGACGCCGCTGAAAATTTTGCTAATTAATGTTGCAACGTCTAACAATTCAAGACCACCGGCCCTGCGTTATAGAAGCTGCCGATGGTAATGGGTATCGCTTCTTATGGGTTTGTCATTATTAAACTCACCAGTAACCGGTTGCCTTTTTTTTTTTTTTTTAAGTTGGTTCGCTATAATTTTTAATAATTAGCAAACCCACTCACAACATGCAGCAGGTTTTTTTTTAAAAAAATTTATATTTAAAATCACAAATATTAAAAAAATTATATCTAATCATTTGAATTATATAATTCAAAATATAAGTTTATAGTAACAGGCTAACAGCCTAAAAAATCTACATCAACTACTCAATTTTAGATT